>LZPO01067741.1:0-21092 GCA_001675575.1 Neotoma lepida
TTTTTTTTTTCCATTTCCTACAGAAGACACTTCTATTTGAGATGAACTGTTTTACATGAAACTCTGACCTATATGGCATAAGTCTAGTAGAAATGAATTACTTGATAGCAAAATGTTTCCATTTATACAATTTATTTGCATTATTGCGCATTATGAACACTATATCTAGCCTTCTTCATTTATTTATTTATTTGTTTATTTGTTTGTTTGTTTGTTTGTTTTGGTTTTTCAAGACAAAGTATCTTTGTGTAGCTTTGGTGCCTGTCCTGGATCTCGCTCTGTTGACCAGGCTAGCCTTGAACTCACAGAGATCCTCCTGACTCTGCCTCCCAAGTGCTGGGATTAAAGGCATGCGCCACCACCACCTGGCTTCATTTTTCAATTACTGAATTCATGCAATAAAGTTCGCAGTGAATGAATGAATCTGCTGTAGATAGATCTCACCATCAGTATTACAGTTTCTACAAGCTGTGATTAAGTTCAATTTATGTCTTAAATACCCTTGAACTAGAAGGCTCTGTAAACTATTTCTGTTAGAACCATAGAGAGCTGTTGCTTTGATGAAAAAAAAAATGCTCTCATTAGGTCTCAAGAAACTAACCTAAAATTTCAAAAAAAAAATTTGATGTAAAGCTTTAGGGAACTACATTTCTAGTAACTTATTCAGTAACACTTCTGACGTATCAGGTTAGATAGACAGTCCTATTTCCCAGTGGCACTTTCGAATGGTTTCGACTCTGAATTTTTAAAAAAGTGGAAATACGTAGTCTGAAATTACTTGTTGTGTACCAATTAGTGATTTTCCCACTTTATCTTGTCATTAAGGAAATGGACTTAGAAATGATGAATCTGTACATACCTTTGTCTCTTCACTCATCATCCTTTCTTTTCCTTACCAAACTCACCCTTTCCTAGCCTTTTGACCATCTCTTCTATTCAAGGAATTAAGAGTGGTATAATTCTAGGTGATTCCATAATGGAAAATAAACCCATGAAAATCATTAAACTAAATAGTTCTAATTCTGTCCTTTGATTTATAAGTGGTTCATCTATCAAAGGCAAGTTCATTCTCAAATTTGAGATGTAATTAAAATGCAAAAATATTAAGATTTATCTCTTAGAGTCATAATCATTTATCTAATGACTTATGAGTTTTATTTTATATCATTTCCAAATATTTAAATCCTGAATTTCAAGTTATATAATTATCTCAACTCAAAAAATATGCTATATAAACTAATAAACTTTAAAAACTATTCCTATGCCAACTATTATCATGAATATGTGAACACAGGTCCATCCATGTATCCGGCATGTGGAAGTCAGAGGGCAAGTTTTTTGAGTCAGTTCTGTCCCTCTACTGTGAACCTGGAGGACAAATCTCAGACTATCAGACTCATGCGTCAAATACTTTACCCTTTGAATCATGACACCAGTCCTAAATTATTGAAATTTAATAGTAAACTAGTTTTATTTTCCTTCTTATTGTGCCACATATACTCCTTGTCATAGTTGCTGTTCTATTGCTATGAGGAGGTCTCAAGACCAACACAACTTGGAGAAGAAAGCAATTAATTGAGGGTTTCCTTATAATTTCTGGGGTTTAGTCCAAGATCATCATGGTATGAAACATAGCAGCAGACAGGCAGGCTGGCATAATGCTGGAGCATTAGTTGAGAGGTTACATCTGACTTGCAGGCAGGAGACAAAGGAAGTCTATGCCTTGTGTGGGCTTTTGAGACATCAAAGCTCATGCAGCAGTGACACACATCCTGCAACAAGGACATTACCTCCTAATCCTTCTCAAATACTTTCACTAACTGGGAACAAGCATTCAATTATATGAGCCTATGGGAGATCATTCTGATTCAAACCACCATACTGCTCAACTTCCTTCTTCTACATCCATTTAACAAGGTATACATGTTCTTAGGATATATATCCTATCTTATGCACTATTTGTGTACTTCAGAAACATTAAATGCTGCATTGTGAATATAATGTGGCTATGAATGTATTCAACTGTAAGACTCTTTTCTCTTTTTTGTCTAATTTTTCAGCAACGTACCATGAAATGAATTTTAGTATCACACCAAAACTCTTATGTTAAAACTTTAATCCTCAGTTTGATTTTGTTGAGTTAGGGAGAGGTTGAACATTAGCTTTAGAATGTCATTCATTCTAAATGAGAAGGCACAAATGCCCTTTTAAGAAAATGATCAATTAATGTTTGCTTCTTCTTCTCCAATAACCATGACTTCCCAAGAACTGAGTATTAACTTAAATAAATATACTATGATCTCAGAAATCTAAAAACAGAAACAGAAATAAAATCTTTGTCAGTGATAAATATTCTAGCATGCTGATCATGAACTTCTCCACTGTCAGAAAGACAATAAAATAATATCTGTGTCCTAAATAAGTTAACAGGTGATGTTTTGTTATAAAAGGTCAAATTAACATATTGTTAATTGAAATATTATATGAAATTCCAAACATTTTTTTTGGTCAAAGAACATTAACATACATAGGTAATTTTAAAGTGAATATTTTATAAATTTAACATTGAAATAGATAAGAAAACCTTATCACAGATGAACAAAATTTGATACTACCTTTTAATGAATCNAAAAGATCAAAAGATTTGTCATTTATAATGAATATGAAAAAAATACTAGAATAAGGCCTAGGGAATGGAATTGGCTGTCATTTTCTTCTGATTTATATTTTAAATTATTTTAAAGTTAAAATACTTTGAAGTTAATTCATTTTTCACTTTAATATAATTTAATAATGAATTTTTTATTTCTAATATAACACTTTATTTTGTGACAGTGTGAATTGAATATCAAGTGATTCCTGGGATATGGAGGCTATATTTCTGCTCTTTTTATTTTACCCTTCCTCAAACCCTTGGCTCTTATACATTTTTGTTAAAGATAATATTATTACTATAAAATAATTACTTTATGCTGCTAATGATGGAATCTAATATTGAGTAGTAAATCTATAAGACTAATCTTATTTGGGGAACAAATATTTACATACATATATGTATATATCAGGCATGACTGTATATTTTTAAATGATACAATTGGTTCATTCTCTTAAATATTATTTAACAGATTTCTCAAAGCTAATTATGAAATTGAATTTTTATCTCATTCCTCTTTATGTCTATTATTCAATTTATTACAAATTGAATATTGTAGTACATTGTTAATTTTCCAATTCATTTTAAATAGGAAAACATGTTAGTAATTTGCCTATTCTGTGTTTTATAGCAGAGCTCTAAACTTTACAATGCTCTTTCACAAATATAACCTTGTTTGATTACAAGCCATTTTGTAAGCAGAGTACTTGGGTTCTTTTCTTTTATTTTAGATCTGATACATAAAAGTATCAAATGGGATGATAGCTTATACTGGATGATAGCAAATATTGTACTTACCTAAATTTCAAATGCTTCATTATGCAAAAGAATTGAAATACATTTGGAAACAATTTCCATTATGATGTGTTAAGATATAGAAAACACTGGGAACATGCTCAAGTCACAAGAACACTTAGCCTTATAACAAAGCTTGAGAAAATTCACTTATGCTCCTTTTGCTCCATTATTTTAGGGACAAGCAGGTAGATAGTGCTTTAACACTTCTGATCTTCTGCCATTTGAGGACATGCAGACAGAACTACCTATGGAAGGGAGCCTTTCCTAGGCATCACACCTATCAGCAAGGACATTGATATGGAAANCCATAAAGGAATAAAAGCATGAATGAGAAGGAAAATAGTTTCCATTTTCTATTCTCATTTCTACCTCTACCAGTAATCCCATTCTTCTACATGTACAACTTGATACAAACTACTCAGAGTTGTAAAATAAAGTGTAACTGAGGGTTGGAGATACTGCTCCAGTAAGAAAGTGCAATAGCAGCATGGAGCATGCCATATGTTTGATGCCTAATGTTTCATAAACAAGGTATATTGGAGGACCCTGTAAACATAGCACTGGAAAAATTTAAGCTGGACAATCACAAGTTCATTAAATCTTTGGCTGTATAGGGAATTTGTGTCTGTTCTTTGTTGCATGTAACCCTTTCTCTAAAAATAAGGTGTGAATGAGAGTAATGAAATTAATAGCTTAACAGAAAATTACCAAAAAACATATCTGAAATTAGATGTTGCAAAGTGGTTTACTCTGCTACTTTCAGTGTTAGGAAAGTTCTTGACTGAGTTATTCAGCAATAGTGCTCTACAAGATGTGCAAGAGTACACTAGCTCTGAGATATCAAAGTCATTTGTACCAAATCACAAACTGCCCATAGTTGATTACTTACTAGAATAAAAAATACAAATAGTAGTTGGTAACTATGATATTAATCTGTATGAGAAATTGATATTTCTTCTGTACCTCTGAAGAAATATGAGAGATCAGAGACCTCAGAGATTATCAATTCTATGAGTGATGGTTTTCCTCTTATGACAATATCTGAATTTTCTTACATTTAGCATAAGGTGATGGCATTAAAACCTATGCCTGATAGTCACTAAAACATTACTATGCAATTGTTCATCTGGGTTGCATTTACTCTAAAGTCTTCTAAAAATAGATAAATATGTTTCACTAACATACTATTATGCCTAATGTGTTTGATCTTTCTTCTCAGTATTTGACCTTTCTTGATGAAGCAGTTTGTAGTGTCATGATATAATTTCCTCTCAACATCGTAATTATCTAGGATTGAATCTGTCACCTTACACATTCTAGGCAAGTCTTTCAAACCCTAAAAGACTATTTTTGTCTAAACAAATTAAAATCTATATGCATATGGGTAGAACATATTCTGGTTTATAATTTGTAAAAGACTGAAATCACAAAAATAATCATGTGTCAAACTGTACTTAGATAACAATGTACAAGAAATGCTTAACAAGTAGAAATGAAAAAAATTAAGGCCATGAATGAACAGTTGAACAACTAGCTTAATTACTTTAAAGTGATTTCTGGGAGCAGTACAAAAAATGGTAGCATGGGAAATCCCCAAATAGCTCCCTTATTGAAGAGATAGACTGGGAAATCAATACTTAGACTTGTTTTTTAATTTGACCTTTTAAACCACGGTTGTGAGTTTCATAAATAAAACATTTTCACCACTCCCCTAACAGCTAGTGTGTTACCCACTCCCTCTCAAATTCATGACTTATCCTACATATNTTAGTGTTGTTCCTATGCACCTATGTACAATTTGGCATTATATAACCTTCAGTGGCTCCTCTGGAGAAGACTGGCTCTCTCTGTCTCAAGAGCCATTGATTGGCATGTAGCGCTGAATCTAGAGGTAGAGCACTGTGAGACTTCTCTCATCCACCATGTTAACTTGTATTCTCATGCATTTCTTGTTTAGGTGACCACGTTTTTGGCATTTCATGAGTACACTTCCCTCTACTAGCTGGAANATACTAGCTACCATCAAGCACCCTTATCTTCATAGAATCTTTCCACCCCTTTTTCTGTGATTTTTCATAAGCCGTAAGGTAAGCTGTAGTAGAATATTATTTTAAGGTTGCTACTTTTGTTTATGTTGTATTTGTTTAACTCTGTGAAGCTGTGTTACTGTGCCTCTGTAAAACAACTGTTGGGCTAATAAAGAAATGGTGACTAGCAAGACAGAGAAAGGATACATGGGGCTGGCAGGCAGAGAATATAAATAGAAGGAGAAATCTGGGAAGAGGGAGTTGAGATCTAGGAGTCAGAGAAGGAGGAAGACTCCAGGGTCNAGTCACTCAGCTACATAGCAAGCTACAGAGTAAGAGAACACAAAAAGCTCAGAGGCAAAAGGAAAGCTGGCAGGAAATTAAGCCAACCTAAGGCCGAGCATTCATAATTAATAATAAGCCNCCGTGTGTGATTAATTTGGAGCTGGGTGGCAGGCCCCTACAAAAGAGCAAAAACCTTCAACAGTAAGCAGCTGTGTTGCCCAAAAGCTTTCATATTTTCTGTATTTGACAGTTGTTAATCTTTGTGATAGTCTGTCTATTTTAATATTTCTCTAGATGGATGTCCTCAAATAGAAAAGTGCTGACTACCACAGAGAAGAAGAAGGATTAATTTTGAGGACTAGCTAACAGATATAAGAATAATCTCAATATTTATTAATAAGATTGATAAACATTATATTCCAAAGGTCATTGAATTGTCTATTCAGAAAGATCAGTAATGAGAATAACTTTTCCTTGATCTATTAATGTTCTAGGAACACTGAAAATATGCATTTATAAAGTCTCAAAGCAGAAAGACAAACAAACAAAAACTGGCTAAAGAAGTTTAACNGTATTGCATAGCCAGGTTCAAAAGTTTTATGATAATAATAGTGAAAAATAGAGCTGTAATTTATCATTAATGATGCCTAATAACAGAATTTCTAAAATTCTAGACAACAAAGATGGGGAAAATTACTGTATAATAAGGATGAAGTAATCACTAAAAATCACCTAAAGCTGGCACACATAGTAGAACTTAAACTGGCCATTCAAATAGTTACAGAAAATTAATTTATATACTTGTAAAGTTAGGTGGTAATACACACACTAATGAAAACAATGGGAAACTTTCATATATGCATATACTTTAAGATAATTCTACAGTAGTAGGGTTCTATGTGGTTTTTCAAATAATCTTTAGTGTTAGTTATCTCTCTTCATATTTCCTCCTTCATCTTTCTCTTCCACCTTCCTCCCTACTGAATATTCTTATTCTAGTTTTGTCTTTATATCTTCATAATACTATATTATTTTAATACTTCACTGTGAGAACACCCAACCTGATCCCTTACTGTGTACCTCACCTATATCAAAAGCTTAAAAACTATATCTACATATAAAAAAACATAAAATATTTGTCTTTATTGGAGTCTGGAATAATGCACACACAGTGATTTTTTTTAGATCCATCCATTTACCTGTAAATATTACAAATTGATTTTTAACAACTAAATAATAACCTCACTGTGAAAATGCACCACATTTTCATTATCTGTTCTTCAGTTGGTGAGCACCTAAGCTGTTTTCAGTTTCTGGACAGTATGAATAAAACTTCTGGAACATGGATGAGCAAATGTCTCTGTAGTAGGACATAGAGTGCTTTGGGTTTATACCAAAGAGTGCTATAAATTGATCTTGATGTAGATCAATTCCCAACTTCTCAAGGAACTGCCATGTTGATTTCTGTAGTGGCTGTTATCAGTTTGCAAGCCTTTGGATAGTGAGTAATTATTCCCTTTTTGCCATACTCTCAACCAGTATAAGCTATCATTTGTTTTATTGATCTTGGCTATTCTGACTGGGGTAATATGAAATCTCAGTTTATTTTATTTCTTAATATTCAAGTTGTTTATTTCTTTATATATTTCCAATACTAACAATCTCTTAAATGTACGATTAATAAATATCTTTTCCCACCTGTATGCTTCCATATTGCTTAAATGATGGGATCCTTTGCTGTACAGAAGCTTTGCAGCTTCATGAAGCCTCATTGACTAATTGTTGATCTTTGTGTCTGTGGGTTATCCTGTTCAGAAAATCCTTTAATGACAACAATGAATTAAAGCCTATTCATCACTTTCTTTTCTACAACATTCAGGGTATCAGGCCTTATATTGAGGTCCTTGATCCACTTGGAGTCAAGTTTTATTGTTGAAGATAAATATGGATCTATTTTCATTCTTATAAATACAGCCACCCAGTTTGACCAGCACCAGTTATTGATGATATTGTTTGAAAGGGATCTTAATAGAGTAATCAAATAATGGGAAAGATAGTGCCCCAATTAGATACCTTATGGCACCAAGTAAAACCTTCAATGTAAGGAAATTAAGTATTGAATCTTATTGTTGACAAAAGGGGTACTGTGAAAACCACAAACACCACAGGCTATTTCTAAGCCTATTGTTTGCTATCTATAGTTCTATTGCTGTGGTAATACCCTACTGCTGAAGACAACATTTACATATGCCATTTAATGTAGACAAGTTGAGCTGGAACCTAGAGTCTATACTAATAGATGAACATTCATAGTACTGAATNTGTGCTACAAGAAAAAAAAATCATCAATATCATCCAGAAACAAAGCTTGTAACTCAAATAGTGACCTGCCTGAAAGATATACTGGTGGAATAGTGGTAAAGTGTTATGAGAGTAGCAAATTCCCTATTTAAAATTTGATTTAAGGTCCACCCCATGAGATATAACCCATTCTTAACACTGCTAAAGTGGCCTAATATCTGTCAGTGACTCTAGGGAAAAAGAAAATACTATTATTTCAGTGAAGGAACTGGCAATAAAATGGTTCCAATGACACACATAGATCAGTTGTCTGCTCCGCCCACATTAAAGAAGATTCTTCTTGCAATATATGGGAATTAAGACTCAAACGCACAACTGAACAATATACAGAATGGGAGACATCGCATCACTTGGTTCTATAAAAGATATATTCATCACACTCCTGTCCTCAAGGCTCATGTACCTTTGCAAACTCAGACTCCGAAAGATTGTAAAATCCGGGGGTGATAATGCCAACAAACAGTGTCTTCCATACACAGCAGGACAACATGTTGATCATGTGAACTCACAGAGAACTAGACAGGACAAACCAGAGAGTTGCCTGGAATTGAGGAGGGGATTAGATATTGGGCCCCATACCTAGCTAAGAACATATTTGTAGTTGATACCCACTTGCAGAGGGAAAGATCAGTTTTCTCCAATGCAGTGTCAAGGAGTAAATCTACCACATTCCATGGCAGGCCCATACCCAGAACTACTTGGCCAACAANAAAAACTCAGTTTCTTGGTAAATTTTTTGAAAGTTTTTTTGCAAGAATTATCTTTTTACCTAAAGTTGTAATTGTAAAAACAATATAAGACTCACATTAAAGGTAACTTTTTATCAAAACTGGCATTTTTGTAAGCACAGATGTTGTTAATTTACATATATTTTTCCTCTTCCTCCACTCCTCCCAGCTCCCCTGACCTCCCCTCTCCCTCAGATCCACTCAATTTCCTCTTTAGAAAACTGCATGCCCCCGAGAGAAAACAACCAAACACAGCAAAACAATACGACAAGGCAGAAGTCTTCATATAGAGACTGGACAAGGCAATCCAACAGGAGGAAAAGAGTCCGAAGAATAGGCAAAAGAGAAAGAGATACACATGCTTCTACTGTTAGGAGTCCTATAAAAAAAAAACCAAACTGACGGCCATTACATACATGCAGAAGAGCTGATATAGACCCACACAGGCCCCGTGCTTGCTGCTTCAGTCTCTGTGAGTCCATGTGAGCCCTGGTTAGTTGATTTAATGAGCCATGTTCTCCTGGTGTCCTCCTCCCCTCTGACTCCTACAATCTCTCCTATCCCTTTTCTATGGGGTTGCCCGATCTCTGAGGTGAGGGACCTGATGGAGACTGGTCCTCTATTTCAATTCTCTCTATTTATACTGACTGTATATTTTCCCACTCCCATCTACTGCCAGAGGAAGCCTCTCTGATGACAACTGGGCAAGGTACTCATCTACGAACATAGCATAATACCTTCAGGAATAATTCAAGTGTTTTGTTTTTTTTTTTTTTTCATTTTTTATAACAGTAATATTTGGTGCTACCCTGGGTCTCTGGGCTATCTGGTCTCCAGTTTCTGGCCATTCAGACAGTATAAGGCATGGTTAAACAAAATATTGATTCACCACTTCCATGAGTTCTGTATCACTATTACTCCAGCACATCTTGTAGGCAGGACAGATTATAGGTGGAGGGTTTTGTTACTGTGTTGGTATCCAGGGTTCTCTTTACATAGCCTGCGGAGTATCTTTATGAACCAATGAGACTAGAATGGAGGGGTAAAGGCTTCAAGCCCACACCATCTCAACCTTTCAATGAGCTGTGCATCAGGCTTTCTTGGACCGTCAGCCCCAAATCATAACACAGAGACTCACTATGAATGCTCAGACTTAGCTTAGGCTTGTATTTAGCTAGCTTTTTTTTNAACTTAAATTAATCCATTTCTATTAATCTATATGCTGCCTTGAGGCTCATTTACTTCATCTATGTACTGTCCATTATGCTTGCCATATCTGGCTGGTTGGCTCCCCTTTTCTCTGCCAGCCACCCCCACCTATGTCTCCTCTGCCTAGCTACTGGCCATTTAGCTTTTTATTAGACCAATCAGGTACCTTAGGCAGGCAAAGTTAACACCAACATATAGTTAAATAAGTGCAGCACTAACAAATGCAACTCATCTTTACATAGTTAAACAAATATTCTGCAACACAAACTAATGAAAGATATCTTTACACAGTTAAACAAATATTCCACAATAGAGCTGTGTGGATTTTGTCCTCAGCAGAGTTACCCTCTGTNCTAGTATCAGCCAAGGTTGTTTGGGGATAACCATGGGATTCCCTTCACCAACAAATTAATTGAATGTAGCCCAGTCTCATNACTGAAGCCTTGCCTGGCTACAAGAGATGGCCAGTTGAAACTCCATATCCCCCATTACTAAGAGTCCTCAATATGATCACCCTCATAGCTTCCAGAAGTTTCCAATGCCCTAGTTTTCTATACCACCTCCCAAATATCCCCAAATTCCATCTGCCTCTCCCAGTACTCTCTCCTTCCATCCCACCTACTTCACCTGATGCCTCCTGCTCCTGTCCCCAGGAGCCCACATTCCATCTGTAGATTCTATTATATTTCCTCTTCCCAGAGAGATCCATGCATCTCCCCTAGGGCCTTCTTCTTTACTTAACCTGTCTGAGTCTTTAGATTGTAGCTTGATTACTATTTGTGGTTGGTTTATTTTTTATTTTTGTTTTTAGTTTTTTGTTTGTTTTTTGAAAGACAGTAAACAATCATAAATCTTTGTGGGTAGAGAGGTACAAAGATCTGAGAGGAGATGAGGGAGAGAAAATATGATTAAAATACATTGTATGGAAAATGTTAGTTGAGCAGTCACGGCACACTACTTTAATCCCAACACTTGGAAGGCAGAGGCAAGAGGATCTCTGCGTTCAAGGCCAGACTAGTCCACATACAGAGAAACCAAAAACTAATAAATAATAAATGAATAAATAAATAAATAATAAAGAAAGAAAGGAAGGAAGGAGGAAAGAAAAATGGGAATCAACTTTTTAGAAAAAAATGGAAAAATCCATATACAAATACTCAAAGAGAATTCAAAATTCCTAGAAGTTAATCTATTTCTTTTAGAGTAATAATTAATAATTAAAAAATAAGAGAAAATCTTAGAGAAATTTTTTCTGATATTGGCTAATCCTATTCTTGCCTAAACNATCATATTGCAGACTGAATAAAGGAAACATTATTGTCAAAACAATGGAAGGACAAATACATGGCATAGAGAAAGAATTTTTTGAAGTAATGTTCAGATTTCAGTAATAAAACCATAGCAGGAGATTTTTAAATAAATGAGAAACAGTTGTTTTATTTTTAAGGAGGAATTTCAGCAAATGAAATATTCAAATAGCCAAGAGATATTCATCAGGATATGTCATTAGCAAAATGCAACAGCAAAACCAAATGAAATCTGCTCCTTAACATTAAAATGGTACAATATTTATGAAGTACTGAAGGTCTGGAACTCACACTTGCAGTTGATGGTAATTAAATTATTTTTAAAAACCACAACATTTCACAAGCAAACTGATTCTTCCTGTTAATTTTTTATTCACTTAAAATCTTCTTTCTTGGCTGGGTGGTGGTGGCACATGCCTTTAATCCCAGCACTCAGGAGGCAGAGGCAGGCGGATCTCTGTGAGTTCGAGGCCAGCCTGGGCTACCAAGTGAGTTCCAGGAAAGGTGCCGCCAAAGCTACACAGAGTAACCCCGTCTTGAAAATAAAAAAAAAGAAAAATAATCTTCTTTCTTATTTATCAATCTTTTATTTCCTAGTGGATGGATTATTTTTTTTCAATGTTGATCAGAAGTGGGAAGANGAAAAATAGCCAGGTGTCTATTAATAATAATAATNATTATTATTATTACCATTAATAGTTTTATTCATGTAATTTATGAGTTTTATCTAATTTCCTTTTGTTGTTTGTTTTTGTGTTTGTACTTCTTTTGAATTTTAATGAGATGTATAGATTGAATATTCTTAATTGTATCATTAAAAATATAATGTGTTTTCCTGTTTATNTTGTTACTACAAAGCTTATTAATTGTGTAATATTAAGTCAAATTTGCCTGAGAACAACTCACTTTGTTATATTTTACTGTACATATCTATTTTAGTCTAGTTATTGCGCTTTTGTTAAGTAAGTTCATGATTTTGAGTGTGTGCTTTTCCTTCCTAATGGGTTTGATTTTTGCATCAGAAAAAATATGATATGAAATAGTAGTATTTTCATTTTTTCAGTGGCCTGAAAATGCATACTTTAATTTGCATACTTTGTAACTTTATGTGAAGCCATCCACATTTTTGTGTGAAGATGTGCAATTACAAATGTAAACAATATTCCANTTAACTTTATTTTAAATAAATTTTGTGATTCTGTATTTTCCAAATATATCTCAAATTTTATCTGTCACCCAATCATAATAGAGCTCATTTTATATACTTTCTTATTACTCTTCTGGAGTGAAAATTCTTACTGTTTCACTGTACTTCAAGTACTCTGACTTTGCCAGATGGTGCTGACTGATTCCTGAGAAGACCTGGGTCTTCCTTCCTATTGTCCTGGTAAAACTTTTGGCTTTTTAAAGTTATGAGGCTTTCTGCACTCATAATTTCTTTGGTTCCTATTTTGAATGGGCTTCCTTTCTGGAAAAAAAATGCAGTGTTTTGACCATTTATCCCAATTTTTTTTAAATAATTGTATTTTTATTCATAAAATTATTTGCATATAATACATTTTGATCAAAGTTTATCATCCCCCAATTCCTCCCAGTTGATCTTCCTTTTTACATACAACCAATTTTATATTCTTTTTAATCTCTGTCATAAAAAACAAACAAAAACAAAGAAAACAAGAATGCACACCCCATATACAAAGCACTAAAACAAAATCAAAACAAACAAGCAAGTGATTAGCAATGATAATGCAAAAATGCCCAAACAAAGCCAAATTCTTCCCCCAACCACTTGTAAAGCCCTTAGAACATCCTGGTTAGGTAGTAACTTCATGTTTCTGCATCTCTGAGTTTTGCTTACTTCTATTTTACACTTGTTTGACATTATTGCTGTGGATGCAAGCAAAATTCTACATTCTCCAAGTAGGAAATTGATTACATGTGGTGGTTTGAATGAAAACCACCATGGTAATTAAATTAACATGTTAACTAACATTGCTGTTATTATTAGTGACTGATATTAATAAACTAAAACTATACCTATTTATACTGGAGCTTTCAGTCCATGGTTGCAGAAAGATGACATTAGAGTTGATGATGGCATAGTATCGAAGAAGAAAAATCACAGTTGTGACTACTCTAGCCTTTTTTCTTCACTTTCCCCTATTTTTCCTTCAGCCCCTACACAGTGGAATGGTTCCTCCTTGTTTCAAGTTCAGTTATGCNCATTATATAGCTCTATATATACACATTCAGAAGTAAGATTTAATAATCCCATAAGAAATTCTCAACCTAATGGAACTGTCTGGATTAATTACTATACTGTTTTGCTAGCCATAGTTTGTCAGTTGTCTTTAATGTAGAAAATTGGGACAATTTTCTGGCAGTGTTTTCTTTGAGATTCCAAGTCACATATTTTTTTAATAAAAAGATGAATACCCATTTCTCATATGTTCCTCATGCTTATTAATGTTTTGTCATGCAATTTTCTATATAAACTAAAGGTTACCACTTTCTGTACTCTGATAACTAGTTTTGTTATTCCTACTTAATAAAATGGCTGAATAATTAAATAGGTGACCTTTAAAGCAAAAGATGGGAGGAAGTGATAATAATCAAATTGTATCATATCTTCAATGAAACAAACATACACAAATGAACCATATTTTTATAGTAGATAATCAATGATGTAAATACCAATGTCAGAATTGACAACATGGCTTTGTAAACATAGATCATGTTTCTTTTTTCCAAAATTAGTCTATAACTAAAAAAAGTTTTTATAACTTTGATATGAGTAATAATTCTGTAATGAAAATGAATGAAGATTCACTTTTATTAGTTATTTTACAATTTATAAATTCATATAATACATTTCTTATTGATTTATATATCATTTATATACAAATGATGCATATATTTTACACATATATATGNACTATGTTTGTATATATATCCAACTAATGAATCATGTATTAATGTATTGAGGAAACTTCACACTGCTGTATATAAGAATCATATCAATTTATGTCCCTACCTGCATTATATCAGAATTTTCCTTATTTCCATTTTACTCCCGTTTGACATCATTCCTGTGAAATCAAGCAAAATTCTATAATCTCCAGGTAGGAAATTAACTACATATTGTGGTTTTAATGAAAATGTTCTACATAGACTTATAGAGAGTGGTACAATTAGGAGGTCTGTCCTTATTGAAGTAGGTATGACCTTGTGGGAGGATGTATGTCACCAGGAGTGGGCTTTGAGGTTTCAGAAGCTTAACCTAGGCCCAGTGACTCACTGTTCTTTTCTATTGCCTTAGGATCCAGATTTAGAACTCTCAACCCCTCTCCAGCATCATGTCTGCTTGTATGCTACCATGTTTTCTGTTAGGATGATAATGGACTAACCCTCTGAACTGTTAGCCATGGCAATTAAATGTTTTCTTTTGTAAAATTTGCCATGAAAAGCAGCTTGACCACAAAGCTACCATGAC
The DNA here is from genome assembly GCA_001675575.1 of Neotoma lepida. Taxonomy (NCBI): domain Eukaryota; kingdom Metazoa; phylum Chordata; class Mammalia; order Rodentia; family Cricetidae; genus Neotoma; species Neotoma lepida. The sequence goes on from LZPO01067741.1 coordinate 14,862, forward strand.
AGGCTTAGAGGCCCAGACATAGCTGCCATGACATGCTTACTGGTAGGCAACACTTGGATCCAGGAAAAGCCATAGCTGACACACCCAGGGATCCACCCAGGGATGGGGAAGTACCTGACATTGCAAACAGTCCAACCATTAGATAAGGTTAAATAAGATGGCCAGATGTCTGTGAGCCTAGCTCATACCTATTTCTCTTTTTTGCTGAGATACTCCTAGACAAATGTCAGCCAATCAGGGTCCTGAACCCTGGAAATCCCTTCACTTCATCTCCTATGACAAAAACCCTACTCTACCTGGACACAGGGCTCTCTGGTCTCACTGCTGTGTTGGACAGACAGAGAGACTAAGCTCAAGTTTGAATAGGGCTCTTTGCTTTTATATACAGGATTTGGTCTCCAAAGTGATCTTTTGGGGGTCCCTGTGATCTGGAAATGACATTTGGGGGCTCATCCTGGGATCCCCCAAGCCCACCAGGACCACTGCCCATAGAGCCTAAAGCTGGTCAGTAAATTTTCTGTGTTTCCTTTCATATTTTCTGTTTACTGTGCTTACTTTTGTTTCTTGTCTTTCTGTTTTGGATATGTGTTTGTAGGCTGACATTTTGGCATTTTGGATATCCTTTTGTAAGTGAGCCCAAAATTTGTAATTGGACTCATAGGTGGACTATGGGCTGGGGAAGTGAGAGACATCCTCTTTGTTAATTTGGATTTGATTTGGAAACTGGTATCTCAGTTTCAGTTGGCTCCAAGTGCCAGGAGTTCTGTTTGTTCTATTTGTAGTCCTGTGTATGTTGTAATTCTTTTTGTTCTCTTCCTGATTTACAAGGCTGACATAATGGGATGGACTAAGAGTATTCCCCTAACCTTGATTCTGGACCACTTTCAGGACTTTAGAAATAGGACAAAGATAGAAGGACTGGAAACTATTAAAAAGGGTAAATTTACATCTTTTGTGAGACAAATGGCCAACATTCTGAACCAGATGGCCCATAGACGGAATCTTTGACTCATACTTAATTTCTAGGACAAAAGATCTGATTTTTGGCAAACTTGAACACCTAGACCAGATTCCTTCCATAGTCACTCAGGAGGACCTTGTAGAACTCCACCTTGGCTAAAACCCTTTATCTCCACAGGACCAATGAACAAGTCCATCTTTGCCTTATAGGAAGACAAAAGGTAAGAACCCTAAGCCCTCTGCCCCTGTGCTGCAAGGAAGTACAGAGGATGAACTCCTTTTCTCACCATCCCTATATCTGCTGCCTCCCCCAACTGATCAGGTGGCTGGGAGAGCCCAGGGGGATGCAGAGAATTTGGGAAGTCCACCTTTCACCAGGAGGCAGGCCCAATGAGAATTGCTCCAGTTGGCTGACTATGTTGCTCTCCCCCTGAGAGGAGTTGGCCCACTGCACAATGAGGGCAATGAACACATACAGTACTGGCCTTTCACTACGAGGGATCTTTATACCTGGAAAAACCAAAACCTCAGTTTCTCAGACAATCTGAGGGCCCTTATTAACCTCTTAGATTCTGTTATATTTACTCATTAGCCCGCTTGGGACAATTGCCAACAGCATTTGCAGATTCTGTTTATCACAGAAGTAAAAGAGAGAATTCTGATAGAAGCCTGGAAATTGGTTCCCTAACATGATGGAAACCCAACTGTCAAAACCGCCTTAGACCAAGGCCTCCATCTGACCCATCGAAATTGGAATTTCACCTAAGGAGAGGCTATGGGTGTACCATAAGGTTCTAATGAATGGTCTTCGTGCATCTGCTAGTCAGCCCACCAATTTGGGCAAAGTCAGTAGTATGCAACAGGAAAAGACAGAGTCTCCATTGACCTTCTTAGAACGGATTATGGAAACTTTTAGAGCATAATCCCTTATGGATCCCACGGCCCAGGAGAACAGATTGGGACATTAGACACAAATTACAAAAGATAGATGGCTTATAGACAAGAGCATCCAGGAACTGTTTGCTGTCTCCCAGAAAGTGTACAACTGAGAAACCCCAGAAGAGAAACTGATGAAGGTCATGGCAGCAGAGAATGCAGACTCAAAATATGGCAACAATCCTCCTAGCAGCCACTGCAGGAGATCCAGAAGAAAAGAAGTACCAATTGAAACTCCTAGCCAGAGGCCAAGGTAAGGATTCCCACTCAAGGGAGTGTCCCAGGCTGCAGAAAGACCAATGTGCTTACTGCAAGGAAGTGGGACATAAGGCTAAAGAATACCCTAAAATCCTAGGCTCAAGGATTATGATCCAAGGTGAGACTCCCACCAGGTGATGCTTACAGAATTGGGGGACTTCAGTGACTAGGGGAGTTGGGGTTTGGACCTCTTCCCCGAGACCAGGGTAGCACTCAGAGTGCACGGGAAATTTACAGATTTCCTAATAGATATTGGAGCACTCAACACTTGGTTTTAAGCAAACCCCAAGGAAATTTCTGTCAGAAAAAGTCTTGGGTGAAGGGAACCACAGGCATGAGCCAATATTCATAGACTACCAGAAGAACAGTGGGTCTCAGAATGGGCAGGGAATTCCACTCATTTCTGATCANACCTAACTACTCCTATCCCTTATTAGGAATAGACTTACTATTAAAGTTGGGGCTCAGATTACATTCAATAAGAATGGAGTCTCAATTACAAATCAGGATGGACAGCTGATCCAAATACTCACTCTCCAGCTTGATGATGAAGATAGATTACACCAGGAGCTGCTACCTGCCCCTCAGGATATGACCACATGGCTAGCCCAGTATCCAGAGGCATTNGCACAGACTGAGAGAATGGCCTTGGCAAAACATTGAGCCCCAGTGCTAACTGAACTCAAGCCCAATGCCATCCCTACCCAGGTGCAGCAATAACCCATGTCCCCAGCTGCAAAGGAGGAAATCACCCCTCACATCAGGAGCCTCATGGAAATAGGAATTCTGGTCCCTTGCCAGTCAGCCTGGAATATTCCCCTGCTCCTTGTAAAAGCCAAACTCAAATGATTACCAGCCCATGCAGGATCTTAGGGAGGTCAACCACAGGGTCATGGACATTCATCACAGTCCTGAATCCATACACCCTTTTGAGCTTACTTCCTCCCACCTGGGCCTGGTATACAGTATTGGATCTTAAAGATGCTTTCTTCAGGCTGTCCTTAGTCCCAAAAAGACAGTCTTAGTTTGCATTTGAATGGCACTACCCTGAAAAGGGATACAATGGACAACTGACTTGGATCAAGCTGCCTAAGGGTTCAAGAACTCCCCAACCATTTTTGATGAGGCCCTACATGAGGACCTCAAGGAGTACTGGAGGGGACACCCACAGGTCACTCTCCTGAAGTATGTGGGTGATCTCCTAATAGCGGCTGACACTGATGAAGTTTGTAAGGTAAGCACTGATGATTTGCTTACTGCCTTGGGAAGCCTGGGGTATTGGGCATCAGCTAAAAGGGCCTAGATCTACCAAATTAAAGTGACTCATCTGGTATATGTCCTCAAAGGGGGTCAGTGTTGGCTCTCCAAAGCCCACAAAGAGACTGTGCTGAAAACATCTGCCCCCACTTCCAGGAGAGAAGTTAGAGAATTTCTCAGGTCAGCCAGCTTCTGCAGCCTCTGGGTCCCCAGGTTTGCTGAACTGGCTAAGCCACTATATGAGGCAACAAAAGAAAATGTGCTTTTCCAATGGACTGAGGCTGAGGGCAAGGCCTTCAATAAGATAAAAAAGGCCCTCCTTTTGGCACCTGTGCTGGGATTGTCAGATTTCATCAAACTCTTTCATCTATATGTAGATGAAAGGAAAGACATAGCTAAAGGGATCCTTACTCGAATGCTAGGCCTTTGGGATAGGCCAGTGGCTCACCNGTCAAAGAGATTTGACCTGGTGGCAGCAGGGTGGCCTCCATGCCTAAGGACCNTTGCAGCCACTGCCCTGTTGGTTAAAGATGCCAACAAGTTAACTTTGCTCCAAGAGCTCCTGATCACCACCCCTCATGCCATTGAAGGAGTGCTCAAACAACTACTTAATTGATGGCTGAGCAATGCTCACATGGCTTACTATCAAAACCTCCTCCTTAATTACCCTCAAATCCAGTTTCTTCTGAATGCAGATTTAAATTCCTCATCCCTGCTCTCTGATCTGGATCTGGATGCCCCATTACATGACTTTGAAGGAATCCTGAGCCAGGTACATGGACTAAGAAAAGACCTATGAGGCTATCCCTTGTTCAATGCCGAGCTCAACTGGTATACAGACTGGAGCAGCTTTATACGAGATGGCAAAAGTTATGCAGGAGTGGCTGTAGTGTCAGAAGAGGATACTGTTTGGGTGATGGCCCTCCCATCTAGGATGTCTGCCCAGAGAGCTGTACTGATAACCTTGACTAAGGTGCTGGAGATGGCAAAGGGAAAGAGGCTAAATGTGTTCATGGACAGTTGCTATGCCTTCACCACAGCCCATATCCATGAGGGCATCTACCAAGAACACTATCAAAAGAAAGACTATTAAAAACAAACAGGAGATTTTAGACTTAATGGCAGCCTTATGGATGCCAACCAAATTGGCTATTATCCATTGTCCTGGGCATCAAAAAACTGATACTATAATGGATAGAGAAAAACCAAAGAGCAGAACAGATATCTTGGCCCTGATGCTACAGGACCCAGGGCCACCACCGTACCTCCCTGATAATCCAGCCTATACTCCTGCTGATTAGTTCATGATACGGCATTTAACAAGGGTGTAGCAGCCCCAAGGGCCAGAGCACTGGTGGAAAACCAACAGTGGGGGATTCATCATGCCAGAAAACATGGCTGGAGCCCTCCTTCATCACATTCACCACTCTACCCACCTCAGCACCTGGAAAACAGAAGATCTGATAAGATAGTCTCATTTAAAAATCTTTGACCTTCAGCACAAGATCAAACAAATAATAGAAAAATGCCTGGCCTGCTGACTCACCAATACAGACAATCAACCTAAAAATCCTGGAACTAGACTTAGAGGCACTGTACCTGGTTCCCACTGGGAGATGGACTTCACTGAGGTAAAATCTGGCAAATATGGTTACACATATCTTTTAGTATTTATAGATACATTCTCTGGGTGGATGGACACCTTTCCCTTAAGACATGAGAATTTTCAGACAGTCGCCAAAAAGCTACTTGAGGACATCATTCCAAGGTATGGTATCCCTACCCTCTTGACTTCAGACAATGGGCATGCTTTTTTTCTCTCAGGTAATGCAGTTCCTGGTAAAGGCATTGGGGACAAATTGGAAATTACATTGTGCTTTTAGGTCCCAGAGTTCAAGTCAGGTCAAGTACATGAACAGGATCCTAAAAAGTCCCTTACCAAATTAACCATGGAAATTGGTGGTGACTTGGTGGTTCTCCTCCCCCTCACCCCTATAGGGTTCATAATTCACCATATATCTTTATGATATATGATATATCATATAACTACCTTTGAAATCATATTTGCGAGCCCCCCTCATATTTTCCTAACTTAAAATCTGAGCTTATTACTGAGTTTGATGATGTTAACCTGGCTGCTTCTCTCAAGGCTGTGATTCTTGTGCATAAGGACATATGATCCCACCTGAGCATCATTTATGAGACAGCTCTACCACCTCTGCCACATTAGTTTCATCAGGGAGACTGAATCTTTGTGAAGAAACATCAGAGGAATATGGTGATTTGAATGAAAATGACTCCCATAGTCTCAAAGGTAGTGGCACTACTAGGGGTTGGGGTTTTATTGGAGTAGGAGTGGCTTTGTTGGAGAATGTGTCTCACCTGGGGTGGGCTTTGAAGTTCCAGAAGCTCAACTTTGGCTCAGCAGCTCATTCTTCTTCATTGCTACCTAAGAATCCATATGTAGGACTCTCAGCCCCTCTCCAGCACCGTATTTGCCTGCACTCCACTATGCTTCCCACCATAACAATAGTGGAGTAAATGCCTGAACTGTAAGCCATACCTTATTTAAATGTTTTCCTTTATAGGAGTTGCTGGAGTCATAGTGTTTCTTCAAAGCAGTAGAAAACCTCACTAAGACACTACAGATCAAATTACGGATACCATAAAAAACCTACTTATTGAAACAGTGATTTTATTGGGGTTACTCACAGAAGAATGGGTGAAAGCTTACTTTCAGGTAAGAATAAAAGACAAATGCATTATCAAAATCTCAACCCAGCATGTGTGACTGATTACAAAATCTAAACTTGGAGTTCA
>LZPO01067746.1:7979-18066 GCA_001675575.1 Neotoma lepida
AGAATATAATGAAAAAATTGACTTAACTATAGCTTTATATTTTTAACAGTTTTTAAACTATGTATCCAAGTACATAAATTTTACAAAATGATTAAGGTCAAGAACTGAATTGAATTCATGTCATTTTTTTAACTTGACACAAGCTAGGGTCATCTAGGGAAAGGGGATGTCAGTTGAGGAACTGTATCCATCAGATATGCTTCTTTGGTAAGTGTATAGGACATTTTCTTGGTTAATGATTGATATGGGAGGTCCAGCCCTCTGAGGGCAGTGCCATCCTGGGCACATATTTCTGGGTGGTATAAGAAAGCATATTGAGCAGGCCATGGAGAGCAAGCCAGTAAAAGATGTTTCTCCATGATCTCTGCTTCACATCCTGCTTCTAGTTTCNTGTCTTGAGTTTCTGTCTTTTCTTNTCTCCACAATGNACGGTTGCCTTAAGCCAAATAAACCATTTTTTCTCCCAGTTGCTTTTAGTTAAGGTTTTGTCATAGCAATAAAAAACAAACTAGGAAAAAATAAGCACAAGAGGGTAAACTATTGATATGACAGTGCTGAGTATGTGGTTGTGGGAAAATTGTGNAACTTTAGGCGGGAAAGTGATTGATTTTTTTTTTCAGAGCTTGGAACAGAATATTGAGAACAATGCATGCCATAGAAGCCTGGCTTGTGAAGTTTCAAAGGAAAGTTTAAGNGGTTTTCAAAATCTATCATTGTAACAGACTTTTTGAGGGCCACCAACAAGCTCCCAAATCATGACGGACACTTGTTATTAGTTATGGANGCTAAGCCTTACCTTAGCTTTTGTTTTAATCTGTTTCTCTTTACCTATGTTTTGCCTCAGGGCTTTTTAACCTTTCTTTCATTCCATATATCTTACTTTCCTGTTTCCTCTGTGTCTGGCTGGTGGCTGCCAAGCTTCTGGCCCTGTGTGTCTCCCTCTCTTTCTCCCTTGTTCTCTCTTATCTTGTTCTCTGAGCCTAGATTTCTCCTCCTACTTACTCTCTCTGTCTGGCACCTCTGCCTATCCCTCTACTGCCTAGCAAGTGGATTTTAGCTTTTTATTCAACCAATCAGGTACCTTTGGCAGGCAGGGTGAAACAGCAATACATCTTTAAATAATTAAACAAATGCATAGTACACAAATGTAACAAACCTTTACATAGTGAGAGTAATATTCCACAACATCTTCCCCTTTTGTCTAAATAAAAAGTTTTAGCTTTAACATACTAAGACTATATACAATAAGAACAATTATCAAGTAAGAACAATATTTACAATATCCAGTCNATTTGTGTTTGGCAAATTCACAGAAAATACTCCATTANTTATCCTATCTTTGTGAGTCCATAGTTTTGTACCTAATTTACCTTCTATCATAACTAAGGAAAACTGTAACTATAACTATCTAGTCTTCAGCTCCATCAAAGACCCCAGAAGAATATAATATTACCTGAGTAAACAGAAAGTATAGTGCAAGCAACTTCCAAAACTATAAAAACAACAGAAACATCTTGCTGCCTGGAACCCAAGGTTCCTCTGAAATATTGGGGCATCCATCTTCAGCCTGTAGGCATAGAATACCTGGCAGACTTTTCTATGAAGCAGAAATTTTGAAGAAATGTCACTCCTTGTCTTGGCAAAGTTCATCAGTCTTTTTCTTTTGTGTCCTGCTTGTACAGTTTGAACAGCATACTNTTAGCAGTCAAGGCAAGANCAGTTTCTTGCCCAAATTTCTAGNTTTGACACAATGAAAGCAAACTCCATATGAAGTTTCTTCAATGTTCATAATTTTCTCTGAAGTAAATTGATGCTGCCAGGAGCAGACATTTCTCACTGTCATGAAAAGCCTTAGGCTATTAAACAGCTTAAATGCCATCTATATTCTCTATGTCTTTGAAATGTTTGAAGATGACCTATCTATCTAAAATATATCTATTTAACCTTGAAAACATACCTAATATGACTACATGTTTGATTATTATGGATGAGTAACTACTAGCCTGTTTTTATTAATTATACATTAAGTTTTTAAATGAGCTGCATAAGTACAATACCCCAAAGAAGAGTAGAAACATACATACCATATAACAAAAAGAACTATAAATTTGTATCAATATACTAAAATCATACAAATGTAAAATATTTTCCTATATTCCNCCTAAATGATGACAAATGTCCATAAGCAATCAAACTAAAAACCACCCACCCTACCTCTTCGGAATGTGGGCATTGTGTTCTGTAGACTNCTTCCTGTTGTCCGTGGGCTAAGGCATCTTTAGGGGACCCTGAGAAAATTGACATAATATTCAAGTTCTGGGAAAACTAGTTGTAACATTTGTTGTCCTGTCTCAGAACTGTTTCCATGCATAGGGATCAGTTTATATGTCACCTGTATTGTAGTTTTTCTTGATTTATTCTTTATGTCTGTAGCCAAAATTTTCATGGTATCTCCTCAGGTCAAACCTAATCTTTATTAACCTTGAAGTAATCTACAGCCTTTCATTTCCTGTGGAAACAAAAGCATAACCTCTTCCCCAACATAATACATTTTCCTGAATTCCATTTTAAAGTTAAGGCATCCCTAAAGTATCTAGGCTGGTTTNATTCAGCAGTCCCTTTGACAATCCAGTGTCTCTCAGCAGCTATCACTTGCTTATCAGCATTCAAAAAAATCAAAGTCAACACAACACCATATANGATCCAGACTTCCTGTGTATTTTCCATCTTTATGTGGCTTATTATTTTTATACTACTTACTCTCTCTTTAAAGACTTTATTATTTATAAAGTATTTACTTTTTTTCTATGACTGTTTATACCTATTTTCCTCCTTAAGCCTTTACACATGTTTAAACACACTGTAATCTGTTTAGAAGTTTTATTGCATCTGAAACTGTCTTTACTACATGTCTCTAGCCTTTTCTGACTGCATAAACCAAACCTTAAACTGCTAAACAGCTTTGCACTGGTGGCTGGCTCCACCTGCTCATGTCTGTCAAAGCTGAGCTTTACACTTTGTGAGCCTGGCCAAAAGCTGCAATCAACTAAGAGGTGAGTAAGTCTAAGGATGACCTGCATCTAACTGCCCCAGCTTTAGGAAGCTGGTGCCCTGCACTGTGGCAAGGGTTTTTATTTAGTTTGCTCTTTCTACTGAGTATACCTATATGGTAGAGCCTCTTAAAGAAGCCTTATCCTTTTTTTCTTTTTTTTTCTTTTTTCTTTTTTCTAGCTTTCTCAGGCTCTTTGTGGAAATTCAAGTCCTATATTGGAATGCCAAATGTAGCAGGCTTTCTTTTGGGCCACCAATAAACTCCTAAATCATGACACAGAGACCTAATATTAGTTACGAATGCTCGGCCTTATCTTATGCTTGTCCCACTAGCTTTTATAACTTAATTTAACTGGTTTCTCTTCATCTACATTTTTCCTTAGGGCTTTTTACCTTTCTTTCATTCTATATGTCCTATTCCATGTCTGTCTGGCTGGTAGATGCTGGGCTTCTGGCCCCAGTCATCTCCCTCTGTTTCACACTTGTTCTTTCTTATCTCAGTCTCTGAGTCTAGATTTCTTCTCCTACTTATTCTCTCTGCCNGCCAGCCCCACCTATCCCTCTCCTGCCTAGCTGTTGGACTTTCAGCTTTTTATTAGACCAATCAGGCAAAGTGGAAAAGAGGCACATCATTACATAATTAAACAAATGCAGCATAAGCAAATGTAACACATCTTTGCCTACGTAAACAAATGCAACATAAACAAATGTAACACATTTTTACATAGTTAAACTAATTTTCCACAACATATCATGGCTGTTCATGTAACATTTTGAATTGAGAATATGTGGTTCTGGTCAGCTGGGGTTGAAGAATCAATTGTGATTAATAAGATAGCAAATAAATTGGAAGAACCAGAACACAAAAGTCTTCTGTGAAATAGTCTCTTCAGGTAAAGGCTGCCTAAACAAGATAAGAAAAATTGCAATCTCAATAAACCTGCTTGTGAGTGCAGAGATCCATATACATGTGTGTGTAATAATAATAATCAAAGGAAGAGACGCTACCAATTTGACAGTGGGGAACATGCATAGGAGTGAGAAGGATGGTACCTGTGAAGGGTTAGAGGGAGGAAAAGGAAGGTAGAAAGTGATGTAAGTCAATTTTAATTAAAATATATTTAAAAAAAGAAAGGAAGTGAACCATTTGATCTACTGGGACAACTGATGCTGGTAACCTGGGGCTGAGAAATTAGCCATAATTAACAGACCAGCATCAGTGAGATGAAATCTTCTTGGGGTATTTTCTCGGGTCTCCTGACCTTGGTAATGTGTAAGCATCTCCCAAGTGTTACTGGTTTTGGTGGAATGTAAGCTTCAAGATTGCAGGTGTCATGGAGAACATCTGAGTATTGACACTGTGTGGCAGTGACGTAGTTTGACGCTCTAGCCTGAGGTTCAGTAGAAACTGCAGTATAGTTGTAATGCCAAGACTGTGGTGTGACCAACAATATAGTGGCAGGTCTGGAGCAGAGCCAGCTTGAGCCAACCAGACAAGTTGTTGGCACTATGTGTGACAGAGGCAAAGACTTGGAACTAGCCAGGCCCTCTGTAGCTCAGAAGACCATGAGTCCAGACACTGGACTCCAAGTTAATTACACTGCTGGAGTTTGGTTTTGCTTTTATTTGATGTGACTATTCCCTGCTTCTTCCTCCTAGAGTAAGAAAATATGTAACTTATTTTTTTTTTATTTTATTGGACCCCTCAGTTGAGAGACTTTGGACTTTTTAAGAAACTTTGAATATTTATTGATACTTTGGACTTTTAAGTGTTGATATTTTAAAAGATTGTAGAACTCTTAAAATTTAGAGTTATATATTGTAATATTAATATTAGCATGAGATCTTGGAGGCAAGAAAGTTTATGATTTAATGATGATGCATCTGTGTTTCAAAATGACAAGGGGATAATTGTGCTACCTAGATTTTGATAAACTTGACATAAGATAGAGTCATCTAGGAAGATGTAATGCTATGTGTTACTATTAGGTTGGCCTGTATGCAAGCCTATAGGTACATTTTCATGGTTAATGATTGATATGNGAGAATCCACGATACCTTGGCTAGTCCCACCTCTAGGCAGCTTCTCTTGTGTTGTATACAAACAAACAAACATAAATAAATAAAAAACAGGCTGAGCTAGCCATGGAAAGCAAGCCAGTAAGTAGTATTTCTCTATGGCCTCTGCTTCAGTTCCTGTCTTNAGGAACCGATGTGAGTTCCTGCCTTTGCTTCCCTTAATGAGAAACTATATATAAAATGTAGTCATAAATATATATACTTTCCTCCCAAGTTTTCCCTTGGTCAGTCTTTATCTCATAAACAGACAACAAATCAGGACATTTTATAATTAATATACCTACATATGATGCCAATCTTTTCATAATAAAAGTATATGGACTTTATAAAGTTATATTTTAAGTGAGGTGATTAGACATTTTAATAAAATGGAATTTAATAAAAATTGTGTAAATATGCTAGTATACTGTGTTTTTCTAACATTGTCCAGTAGCTAACTCTTCACTGCTGAATGATTTTAATAAATGCTGCTATGATATCACTCAAAGAGTCCTGAAATTATTATTAGTAAGTGTTTGATTAGTTTTCAACACAAAAGCTTTTATATTCCTGATACTTGATTTTTAATATTTTATTTTTGATTAACCACAAGCATTTCCTCATGAAATCAATACACAAAATGTATTAAAATATACTGAAGAAATTTGTTTTATTCCATTCTGCATATTATTTCTATATGTCATGTTGTCTTGGAAAAATCGAGGCTTCATTAATTTGGATTGCTCATGCTCAAGGCAAATCAGCACCTTTACTTTTATAAGAAGCAAAACAACTCAGATGTGTTATTGCTTCTTTAGAAGTCTTGCACCTGAGTATTTATTTCAGTACCTTTCATCCTTTCAACTTTCCTTAATATTTATTTGTCAAATGCTTTGCACAAACTTTGCAATTTGATTCGTTTGACATTTTTTGAGTTCACAGTGAAACAGCATATATCAACGCCAAGTGGTATAGCTGTATTAAATATATATATGTATATATATATATATATATATATAGTGTGTGTATGTATATGTATATGTATATATGGAACTCCAACTAATCTCAGTATGAACTCCTAGCCCACCCTCTATGGTCTCATGTTTTTGTAGTCTTTTCATTGTTGAATAGCTTTAGTCCAGTTACACTTTGTGTATTGATTTGATTCCCAGGAAGCTTAATACATAACTACCAAGTCTTTAGTCCCTTACCCTGGCACACCTTGAGTGGGATGGAGGAACACTTGAGGGTGGTGTATAGAATGCCCATTTCTCTATAAATGCCTACATTACAGGTTCTTAAGTATTGCTTAATAAATACTGAAGTAGTCAGAAGCTTAGATTTCCCCATCCCATCTATTTTTATCAAATTCTTTTAAAAGTTCCAGCATAAAATCAAAGAATGTTTTGGATTTAAAGTACCCCTCTGATTTCAAATGTATTACCTTACTTAGAATCATAAGGTTCTATGTCATTTAATATTTTTATTATTTAAATGTTTTTATTTTACATACCAACCAAAATTCCCCCCTTCTCCTGCTCCCCTCTCCATTTAATTTTTAAAAAGAGTCACATTTGAAAGCTGAAGAGATCGGTCATTACTTAAACGTGTGTTCTGTTCTTGTAGAAGACCCGAGTTCCATCTCAGCACACATATCAGAGGCCTCATAATTGCCTATAACTCTAGCTCCAGAGGTCTGAAGTCCTCTTCTGGCACTGGTGGGTACCTGCACTCACATGTACACACACTCATACACNTGTAATAAAACAATAAAATCTCTAAAATAAAGGATTTTATAAATGTGATATTATATTTAATATTGTAGAGCAACTGTAAATAAAAAGTGTGAATATTAATATCAAGAGTTCATAAAAATAACATCACAAAAATAATCTAGTTTGCATTTATATGATTTACATATTACAGCAAACCTTTAAAAATAGGTTTACTCTGTTAATGTGGTTCCTTTATACTACCATAAAAAACAAATCCGATGAAATAAAGGGTTAAGAGTCCATAGATGACAAAAGAAAATAAAATCATCATTGAAAATGGTAATAACATCTCCTATGGCAAACTGTTGGAAAGCCACCTTGCATGCATCTGTGTGTGTGTGTGAAGAACAGCTTGAGGGTGTCAAGTGCTCTTGTGAGTCACACTGGAGTCACTTTATACTTTCAAATCAAGTAGGAGTTCCACATGGCCCTATTATTTCTCCTTTTTTTTTTTTTTGCTTTATAAGTAGTTAGCTCCCTGACCACTCAGCTTTTTGTTTTAGTCTATTGGGGATGTTATTTGAAATGTCATTTCCTGGGTAGCTTATGAATAATAGAAACTTATTACTGTTCTAGAGCCTGGAAAGTCCAAGATCTAGGTACTAACAGATTTACTATCTGTTAATGGTCTGAATTCTGGTCATGGGTATATCCTTCTTCCTATATCCTTCCATGGAGGAGTAATGTGATTCACTAGGCTTCTTTCAAAGGGCACCAATCCCTTATGGAGACTGCAATCGAATGATGTATTCACTTCCCAGAGCCTCCTCTATGACATCACCGCTGTAGTTAGGTTTTGAGCAGAAGAGCTAAGGGATGCAGGAGCATAAACATTCAGACCACTGCAGTTGTTGAAAACAACCCCAAAATAAGAAATTTCTCATACATGTCCATAAGCATGTTCAGGGTGATTGTTTTAGAATAGATTACTAGAAATTGATTAAGTTAAGGAAGATTGAATGTAGCAGGAAGGTTTCTTGGGTCTCGCCTGGGCCTGCAGTCCTGCTTATAAAATAAGCATTCAGAGGCTTAATATTATTTGCCAATTGTATGGCCTGTGGAAGGCTTCTTGCTAGCACACTCTTTCACCTTAAATTAACCCATTCCTATTCATCTATGTTTTGCCACATNGACATGGTGTTACCAGTCTGCTAGCATGGTGCTTCTCCTTAGGCAGTGGCTGGCATCTGTCTCTCCTCTCCTTTCTTCTCTCCATCTCTCATCTCTCTTTTGGATTTCCTGCCTGGCTATAACCTGCCTCACTATAGGTCAGAGCAGCTTCTTTATTAATCAATAATAGCAACACAAATTCACAGCATACTGAAAGACATCCCATAGCACTTCCCCTTTTCTGTCTAATCAAAAAGGAATGTTTTAACTTTAACAAAGTAAAATTACATATAATAGAACCGTTATCAAGCAAGAATTACAGTTACAATATCTAGCCTATTTGTATTTGGCAAAATTAAAGAAAATATTCTATCATCTATCCTATATTCATGAGTCTAAAGTTTCATATCTAATTTATCTTTTATCATAACCAATGAAAATTATGACTATCTAGTCTTCAACTACATCAAAGACTCCAGAAGGATATAATATTATTTAACAACAGAGACATTTGGCTGCCTGGACAGTCACCCAAAGTTCCTCTGCAGCATTGGAGCATCCATCATCCATCTTCAGCCTACAGGTCCATAGTATCTGGCATACTTTTCAATGAAGCAGGGAATTTGAAAGACTGTCCCACCTGGTATTGAAAAAGTTTGTCAGTCACTTTCCTCTGTGTCCTGAAGAATATTTGGAAGACTTTTCTGTGAAGCAGGAATTTTAAAACTGTCTTGCTTTGTTTTGGCAAAGTTCAACAGTCTTTTTCTTATGTGTCCTGCATGTCCAGTCTGCACAGCACATTGTCAGCAAAGGAAAGAACAATTTCTTTGCCCAGTGGCTAACCTTGCCACAATGAAAGCAAACTCCATAATGCCCAATGCCCATCATTTTCTCTGATGTAAATTGGTGATGACAGGAACATATGTGTCTCATTATGTCTTTCTGCATGCTGTGAATATGTGTTGTTATGATTGGTTAATAAAGAAGCTGCTTTGGCCTATGGTAAGTCAGGTTATAGCCAGGCAGGATATCCAAGACAGAGAGACAGAGAGAAGAAAGGAGAGGAGAGAGAGACGTCACCCCAGCCACCGCCTAAGAAGAAGCAAGATGCTAGCAGACTGGTAACACTACGGCCATGTGGCAAAACATAGATTAATAGGAATGGGTTAATTTAATATGAAAGATCTGGCTAGCAAGAAGCCTGCCTTAGGCCACACAGTTTGTAATTAATATTAAGCCTCTGAGTGATTATTTTGTAAGCAGCTGCAGGACTGTGGATGAGAGAGATNTGTACAGATAGCACTGGGTGGGACACAGTAAATCTTTCAACTACAATTGAATTTTTAAGTTTTGCATTACAAAATGGGAACTTGCTTTACATGGCTTGCCTAGATGCTGGCCAGGTACACCAACAACCAGTTCTCAAACTTGTAAATATTGTTGGTAATTCATTTTAGAATTGCAAAATAGGTGAAAATAATACTTCAGTATTTCTTGGTTTTATGTAGAATACAAATCAGTGGATTAATTGGAATTAGTATGGTTGAAAATGTTTTAAGTCTGTGGGAAATTCATTTGCATATCTTTTGCAAATAATATTTAGCTACACTTTTCACTTCTTTTGAGTGGAAAACAAGATTTTGTAAGAGTTTATATAAGCTCTTTGTATGATAATAGCCATTTGTCTGTCATAACTGTAACACTTCATATTTATACCGAGGGATTATGTTGCAGTATTTAGGTGTATTATAGTCAAATCTTTCTTATTGTTGATGTATGTAGCTTAAGCTATATTCATTTACATCTCATCCTCGTCATGTGTTTTTAGAAGCTTCACTAACTCTTTCCTCCTATTGTATTTAACTGTATGTCATAATGTCAGCACTGCAAAAGACTGTCTGACTACTTTAGTCAGTGAGAAAAGCCTTCTCTGTTTGGGAAAGTATCTTTTTTTTAATTAATTAATTAATTAATTTTAACATTAAAAAGATCTTCCAATCCTTTTACATACCAACCTCAGATCCCCCTCTCCTCCCTCCTCCCACCCCACCAGTTTCCCCTCTCCTCCCTCTTCCCGCCCCACCAGCTCCCTC
>LZPO01067748.1:8007-20909 GCA_001675575.1 Neotoma lepida
CCTTTAATCCCAGCACTTGGGTGGCAGAGGCAGGCGGATATCTGTGAGTTCGAGGCCACCCTGGGCTACCGAGTGAGTTCCAGGAAAAAGGCGCAAAGCTACACAGAGAAACCCTGTCTCGAAAAAACCAAAAAATAAAAAATAAATAAAAGCTAAGGTTTATACTGAAGAGTACTAGAAAACTCTAGATTAATAATTTCATGCATGCTTGTATAATATTATTTAAATATGTTCACCAGAATAGCCCAAAAGTAACATCAATTTCAGCAGTAATGAACAGCCTATCACAGCTTCTAAGGCTCTTTTATCTCCCAGAAGAATCAGGAGTCCTGTTGACACAACCAATTCTGTTACAAAGCAAGGAAAGTAAAAAACGAAGCCAGAAACCTAGAATATTCAAAAGTGTTAAGTGAACCATGAAATGATGAGAACAATGAAAGAAAGGGACATGAGAACCTTTCAAAGGGAGTTTGCACACAAAATAAGGACTGTTTCATCATCTGAGTTAATAAAGGCAATTAGATAACTTTAAAAAGAAAATGAGATTCTGGGAGTAAATGTGAGAAAATACACAGAGTGAAAATAAGTACATTAATGTGTACCTTTAAAGCAGTAACCAATAGCAAGGCCCAGTGGCTCATGGTGACAATCCTACTAAGGATGCAAAATCAGGTGGATCTTTATGAGGTGGAGGCCTGCCTGGTCTGCACAGTAACTTAAAGGCCAGCCAGAGTTAGTTACAATGTAAGAACTTGTCTTAAGAAAAGAAGAAAAACAACCAAGTATAATAAAGACCATAATTTTACAGTGATATGTCAACTCTTAAAAGTATTATGAGTGAATGAGTGAAAAAGTTCAAAATTTCTTTTACAGTTTTCATGAAATTGATCCAGAAAACGTCAAGGGGATTATAGGAAGTCTTCAACCTCTCAGAAAATCTTCTCTCAGATTTCTTATTATGCAGAAAAAAAATTACAAAGAATTCTAAGAAGAGAAGTCTGATAATGACTAGGGATAAAACTAAATATCCCCATGAGAATCAGGAGATGCCATGTGTCTTATGTGATACTTGGGAAGGGATTTGCCATTCTTTCTGCCCTATGCACGAAAGAGATGTAAACTTGAACCTAATCATCAGTAGCACTAGACCACACCCAAACTGAGAACTTTGTAAGATCATTAACATCAATATCTCAAATTGTGTTATGGGAGAGAAATAACAAGACATCAACAGAAGCTAGACCTGATTCAGGATGTACAACAGATCCCAGAGCCCTATGGAAGAAAGCATGGACACAGTCCCTACTCATCAAAGGGTGGTGGCACTACACTGGTACTTCACTCTTCTTCTACATGAATTTTATGCAGAAAACATAGAAAAGAAATTGAAACCATTATTCCCAAAAGACAATTGTTGGGTCCCAATATGCATAGTTTGCTTAAAAAAAAGTTACTTTAGATACTTAAAGGGATTTTAGTTTATATGGTTAAAGAAGTGACTATTTGTCTATAAATGTTAAAAACTCTATTTTGATCATGTAGTTTATAAATTGTTCATAGTGTTATATTTAGCACCTTATAACTGTTATTTTTATTGTTGATACTAGAATTAATATACACAGAAAAAGAAAGTCTACCCTATATAAATGTACACTAACAGAATAAGAAACTTCTCAAACATTTAAAGTGAGAAGCTGAGGACATGAGAAAAATTGTGGACATTTAATAAGCTATGTACACAAAAACACAAGACAAAATAGGGTCTTGATAATTTACATTAGTGACAAAGAAGGGTTGTAGGATGCATGTTTCAGACATGAATGATGTGTGACATTTTATGATCAGAAAAAATAACTACCTACCATATTTAGAAAACTGAATGTATTAGAATAATCTGCACATTTGGAGGGATTTAAAAATATATTTGACTCAAAATAAAATTCCTAGTTTTAAAGATAAAATATTTTCAGTTTGTAGAGTTTAACTTCATTTTAAAGTTATGAAGTCACTTCTTTTGACTTTGCTGCCAATTTCTAGGTAAAATGTTTCAAAAGTTTGCATAGTGATTTTTCTCATTAAAATGCAAATCAGTTTTCCTCAGTGACAAATATTAATTTAAAATCCTAATATAAAGTAGAGACATGCCTTAATGGTTGCAAATTTAAATCTATTCCTATGTTAAGANCTGAGTTATAGGGTTGTATCAAGTAAGGTTTGTGAAAGAGATTTTCATTATTTCATGCTTGACAATGTTATGTTAACTTTTAAAGAACTAATAAGGAACAGATTTTAATTGTTAACACTCACAAATTATTAATAAATAGACACTTAAACTAATTATTTGCTTGTGTTTAAAATCATGTGTATTTGCTTATAACATTGACAAAGCACATAATATTATTTGGCACTTAAATCTCACTGTTTATGACTTCAAGAGAGTTATCCTCTTGGAAAAGATGGGGATGATGAAAATAATTTGATTGATGTATTGTGTTCATATGGTATTGATGTTTTTGCTTGTTTCCTTTTTTTAAATATAACAAAATAAAATTTAATAAGCTAAAACAAAATNATCAAATTGGAGTTGGGCAAGCAAACAGACAAAAGAAAAGAACCTAGGGAAGGCACAAGAATCAGAAACCTATTCATTCACATACTCAGGAGTGCCATAAAACACTCGTAAATCAACAGAGTTTGGGATGCACACCCACCCAGGTCCTGTGCATACTGCTTCAGTCTCCGTGAGTTCATATGAGCTTTGCTCACAGTGATTTAGAGTGCCTATTCTCTTGGAGTCCTCCATCTTGCCCTCTGGCTTTTTCCAGGGTTCCCTGAGCTCTGAGGTGAGAGATTTGAGGGAGACATCCCTTTAAGGGCTGAGTGTTCCAAGGTCTCTCATTTTCTACATCAATTCTACCTTTGCTTCTCTGTATTTGCTCCTAACTGCTTCAGGAAAAGTATTCTCTGATGATGGCTGAGCAAGGCAGGGCAGAAATGAGTATAGCAGAAATCCATTAGGGGTCATTTCATCACTACCTTTGTTTTCTGTTTGTTTGGTTTTGTTGTTGTTGTTGTTATTGAGTAGTGTTTGGTTTTATGCTAGGTCCATGGACTATCTAGTCTCTGGGACTTGTTCTCCCAAGCAATGTCAAATATGGGTTCTATATTATGAGTGAGTCTTAAGTCAAATCAGATACTGGTTGGTTACTCACAGAAGCTTTGTGCCACCATTGTCCTAGTATATTATACAGGCAGGGCACCACTGTAGATCAAAGGGTTGGTGGCTGCCTTGATGTTCAGTTTTCTCTTTTGGTAGCATGCCCAGGATCTTTCTGTACCAAAGACACTGTAATGTAGAGGTGAAGGCTCTATGTTGACACCAGCTGGACTTCTCTATGTTCAACGTGCTNTCTAAGTGTCACCTTCAGCAACGGGGCCTAGCTGTCAGTTTGTAGAAAGAAACCTATAGTCTTGGCAACAGCCTGGATTGTTTAGTAGTTCCCATGGGAATACTTTGGCCAACAAGTCAACTTGATGTAACTCAATCCCAGTACTAGAAGCTTCATTTAGTGACAAGAGATGGCCAGTTGAGACTCTGTCTCACCCATTATTTAACTATTTCATTTAGTTTTCCTTCAATGTATTAGGTGTCCACCCTACCCCTCAGATTCCCTTAATATTAGCTATCTCTCCTTTTTCCTTCCCTCACCCCCCTTAACCTATCCTTCCCCACTTGATCCTCATTTATCCATAACTAAATATTCTATTTCCCTTTCGTAACAAGATCTATTTGTACTCTCTATTATATACCTACCCTCTGTGGTTCTAGAGATTGTAGCTTGGTTATCATTGACTTAACAGCTAATATCCACATATGTGTGAATACATACCATATTTGCCTTTCTAGGTCTGAGTTACTTCACTCAGGTTGATATTTTTTTCTCATTCCATCCATTTACCTGCAAATTTTGTGATGTCATTCTTTTTAAACAACTGAGTAATTTCCATTATGTCAATTTGCCACATTTTCTTTATCTATTCTTCTGTTGAGGGACATTCAGGTTCTTTCCAGCTTCTGGATATTATGACTAGAGCAACAATGAACATGATTGGCCAAGTGTCTTTCTGACAAGATGAAACATATTTTGAATATATTCCCAATAGTTGTATAGCTGGATCTTGAGGTAGACTGATTCCCAGTTCCAGAAGAATCATCACACTGATTTCCAGAGTAATTATACACATTTGCACTCCCACCAGCAATGTCTGAATACTACCTTTGCCAGTATGAGCTGTCACTTGTTTTATTGATCTTTGCCATTCTGGAGGGTGTCAGATAAAATCTCAAAGTAGTTCTGATTTGCATTTCCCCAATGTCTAAGGATATTGAGTATTTCTTTAAATGTTTCTCAAACATTTGAACTACCTCTACTGAGAATTCTCTGTTTAGATTTGCATCCTATTTTTAATTGGGCGTTTTGTTTTCTCGTTATCTAGTTTTTTTAGTTCATTATATATTTTTTGATATTAGCCACTCAACAGATATGTAGTTGGTAAAAATATCTTACCATTCTGTAGGCTGCTGCATTGTTCAAATAACAGTGATTTTTGCCATGCAGAAGCTTCTCANTTTCATGAGGAACCATTTATTAATTCTTGATCTTAGCACTTATGCTAACAGTGTTCTGTTAAGAAAATCNTTTCCTATGCCAATGAGTTCAAGGCTATTCCCCAATTTCTTTTCTGTCAGGTTCAGTGTATCTGGTTTTATGTTGATGTCTTTGATCCATTTGGAGTTGAGTTTTGTGCAGGGTGATAAATTTGGGTCTATTTGTACTCTTCTATGTGCAGACATCCAATTTAACCAACATCATTTGTTGATGATGCTTTCTTTTTTCCAACATGTGTTTCTGTCTTCTTTATCAAAAATCAGATGTCCATAGGTATGTGGATTTATGTCTTGGTCTTCAAGTCTATTCTATTGATTAATGTGTCCGTTTTTATGTCAATACCATGCTATTTTTATTTCTATAGCTCTGTAGTACATCTTGAAATTAGGGATAGTGATGTCTTCTGCATTTCTTTTGTTATTTAGAATTGTTTAGTTATCCTGGGTTCTCTGTGTGTCCTTGAAAAGTTTAACTATGTCTTTTTAAGTTCTGTGAAGCACTATGTTAGAATTTTGGTGAGCATTGCATTGAACCTGTAGATTGGTGTTTGTAAGATGCCCATTTTTANTAAGTTAATACTATCGATCCAAAAAATGGGAGATCTTTCTATCTTGTGATATCATCTTCATTTTCTTTCTTCAATGACTTGAAGTTAGCTTTTATGATACTAGACTTTCTTTTGCTTAATTAGATTTAACTCCAAGATATTTTATATTCTTGAGGCCATTTTAAGAGGAGATGTTTGCTATTTCTTCCTCAGTTCATTTATTACCTGTTTATAGGATGGGTACTGATTTTTTTGCATTTTAATAGCTCAACAAATGCTCTATGTATTCTGCATTGGATCTTGAAATAGAAAAAGAAGACACTGGCAGAAAATTGATGATATCTAAAAATGTCCACTGTGGTTAGTAAGGACATTGTCAAATTCGGGTTATTAGAAGTGATTAGGATTGTCAATATCTAAGGCAATTCATTGACTTAAAAAATGGAAAAATTATGAGTATCAGTAGAAAACTAGGTGTGTCATGGCACAATATTCTACATCCTGTTTGTGTGTATTATTGCATATTTAATATTCTGTAGAA
Organism: Neotoma lepida; assembly: GCA_001675575.1. Taxonomy (NCBI): domain Eukaryota; kingdom Metazoa; phylum Chordata; class Mammalia; order Rodentia; family Cricetidae; genus Neotoma; species Neotoma lepida. The sequence goes on from LZPO01067748.1 coordinate 13,766, forward strand.
AGTTATTTTTTCTGAGTGTGCATATGTGTATGAACATTGTGAATCATGTCATGTTGTGATGGGGGAAGACAAGCTGTGGGGCTTGTTTCTCTCCTGCCATCATGTGGATTTCAGGCGTCAAACTCACATTGCTTGGCTTGGCAGCAAGCATCTTTACCTGCTTAGCTATTTCACAGACTCTATTTCTGTAATTTTTGTACTCTGTAAATTATTTTAACACAGTAAAATTTGCTTCATTATCCACACTAAATTCAGTGCTTTTCAGCTTAATATCCAAGTAAAAAGATATTACTCCAATTTACCCACTTAAAATATCTATGTATAAAGATTGACTCAGAGGTATAAAACATATTGAGTGTACATACATGTTCTTGAAGTGATTTTTAGCAACATTCATTTTGAACAAANACCTTCATGATCCCATTAGTCACTTTCAGGGAACCTTGTCATACAAACATACCACCAGCATATTTGACTCCAAATACGATCTTTGTTACATGATCTTGCAGGACCCTCTGTATTCTTCAAACACATAATGAATCAACAGTCTGCCTTTAACACACAATATTGATGATGTAATTCACAAAATAATACATTCCTCATTAATTCCTATGTTTAACTGATATGAAAACAGATGAAATAGTTTATGACTAGAAACACAAAACAAAGGAAACCTCTCTGAAGANGTAAAGAACTTTGGAGTTGTGTATGTATTACAGTGATGCTCATTTCATTACACAATATGTATTGCTTATTTCTTACCTTAGCACTTAGATGCCAGAGCTTTCATTCTTAAAAAAAAAGTCTTAAAATGTTTAAGGAAACATCAAATAAAAACACGTTTACATTACCATGATTATTGTAATACTATTCACAGTAGCTTTATGGAATCAGTCTAGATGTGCAACAAGAAATAAATGGATAAACAGAAAGTGAGATACATATACACATGCAATATAATATTATNTGGTGATAAAGAAAAATGTAAACCTGTCATTCACAAAGCAATTGGAAGAACTGGATGTCATTGCTTAGATGAAATAAACAGAGAGAGAAACATAAGTGGAATGTGGTCTCTTTCATATCAAAACTAAAAATATTAATCTAAATGTTGACTAGTGATCACTGGAGACTGGGAAGAGTGACATGATAAAAGGCGGTTATATAATGGATGTCAAACTACAGTTAGAAAAAGTAAGTTATGCTCTTTGAAAGTACAGTGGCATAACACTAATTTATAACAACTTACTTACTTTGTGGTGACTTAGAAGGAAGGTGCCAGAAAGTCTGCATATGGTGGCATATCCCCACTATTCCAGCACTCCAGAGGTATCATCAAGCAGGAGGATGATTCATAATTTTTTAAAAAAATTTATTTTACTTTATGCAATTGTGCAGGTATTTTATATCCATGAAGTCCAGCAGACAGCATATGATCCCTTGTAGGTAGAGTTGTCAACCACTTGATGTGGGTCCTGGTAACCAAACTATCATCCTTTGCAAAAGAAGTATGCCCTCTTAACTGATGAATAATCTCTCAGACCCTACGAATGGTGACCTTTAGACCAGTTTCAGTTACACAGTGAGATCTTTTATCTAAAACAAGAAGAGCAAGCAATGTGGATGGAATAAAAGGAGGAAGAAAAAAGAGAAAAGTAAAGTAAACAAAAATAATCAAACCTCAAAGGCTTCAAGCAATAAAAAACATTCAGGGATTCTGAAGTTAAAAAAAAAATAAAGATCAGTTTATATTGGCAAGGAGCTTGAACATCAGAGTACCCTAACCCATGATTCTGCAATTACATAGGATTAAAATACACTGGTTAAAAAACATCTTGGCTCTATGGTGATTTCCCAGTGGTACAATTGGAGGGAATTTGTCAATTTCCCACTTATAGCTCATGCAATCTGTCCTCTACAAATAACTTTTCCACCTGGTGATAATATTGTCACTTGATTGTGGTGTCAGATGGGTTCCACTATTTAAATAATATATACATTGGTCTTGCCTCTCACTCTGTCTTGCTTTGTTTTGTTTTCTTGGGGCTAGCTAGCTTTCATCTTGGCTAACATTTCCTTTACTTCTCTTCATGGCTTCCTTTTCAAAGACTATCTAGTATGACCAAAAACTGGTTTAATTAGATGAATGCCTTTAAGTTAGGCTAAGCAAAGCAAACAAAACTGGGGAAGATTATGTAACTTCTTGTTGATATAATCAGTATGCTTTGGTGTATCATCAAATCATTTTGATATTTTTTTCTTGGAATATACTCATGAAATTTATCACACAGTTCCATCTCCGAATAGAAATCATTAGAGGTAGTTTCCTAGAATACACAAAACTTGCTACATGGCCCTAGGATCATGGATTCAATTCAACTGACTATGGTTTATAATGTAACGAAAGCAGAAATTTATAGTTCAGGCATACAAATTAATTGGTTACTATGTGACCTGCACACAAAATCAGATTAATAAAAAAATAGCAGTAAGCAGCTGAAGCAAAGGTTCAATGGTTATAGTCGTTTTCTGCTCTTAAAGAGGACACAGGTTCAGTTCCTACCAACAACATGTTGACTCACAAATACCTAGAATTCCAGTTCCAGAGGATATGGTACCTCTTCTGCTCTCTGTGTGCACCAGACAGATACGTGATGCACATACCTACAGGCAATCACTCATATGCACAAAATAAAAATATTTTAAGAGAATACTAATAGGATTATAAATTCATTTAAATTATTTCTTCCTAAACAGTACTATACATTTGAGTTATAAAAAGGAAATTTAGAGGTAATATGGAAACACTAATATAACAAAAATATAATAAAATGTAAATGAATTTACAAAATAATAATATATTAAAAATTAAAAGTATAACTATGTTATACCCTCTGAATTAATAATCTTAGCCACAGCCTGCCTATCATTTAGTACTCAAAATATTTCACCATAATGTCAGTAAAAAGTATTGACCAATATCTTTCATTTTACTGATTTAGACAATGATTGAGATATGGTTCATACATGGTTTCCCATCTAGATTTTAAATTATTAATGTTCCCAGTGCTAGAACCATGACTATCTGCTGATCCTTGGGTCACAGATGATTTTGTGGAATCCTAGGTTAGAGATACAAGGAACAAAATTGTGACTCGCCCATGAATACCACTCCTACATCCAAGATGCCTTGTTGACATGCCAAGTCCTTTGCAGATATTGTTCATATAACCATAGGTTCTGTGAGTTCCTGAGTGGAATGGCCATGTCATGTTTAGGAGACAGCATTTAATGGTCCTCCATTTCTTCCTATATATGCAGCTAAAGGTTGCTGGGTAAGAGCCATCAGTTTCTCCCATCATGTATCCCCTGATAAATTGCACATCATATGATAAAGAACTTCAGAGCCAGTGTTCATATGCAACCCTAAATAAACTCGATGATGAAAATAGTTATTTGACCTCTTCTCTGTGTGNTTCTACTCTGTTGATGTAATCTTCTAGAGGTCCTCACTATAGCCACGAGTTTCTCACTCTTTGATATCCACAACTATAAAATTAATAACCATCCTTTATTTATAAGTTACTATTCTCAAGTAACTTCATAGCAGTAGAAAATAGTCTGATACCATTTCCACGAGTGTATATTCTCTTTATTCTACACAGTAGTTCCTTACTTCCACATTGCATTACTAGTAAAAAAATCTAGCATACAGTGGTAACTTCAATAATTTCTGCTAAATCCTGCAGATAACTTTTGTATATAAAATTCTTCAACTTAGAGGTAGAACATGCTGAGTAGTTTTTGTTTGTGTGCCTCTTTTTCTTCCTTGACATTTGTGCTATTAAAACATTTCAACCTACTTTCTGATTGATCAAAAACAATGTAGTACTTGGGGAAGGAGGATAACTGAATGAAAGGAACCTGAGTCAGCTTTATTCAAATCATGGCATATGTATATATATGGAACAGATGCTTCTTTGGGTAAAGTTTGGGATCACTACTCTTTATCAGTGTGCTAATCACAGAANAAATCTATCTGTTTGCTCAAAACCCAGAGGTACACAGTGGAAGCTTCATGGTTTGGAAAAAAAAAATATTATTGAAGAGTGGTGAGAGAGCACATAATCATTGTAGGGGATAGTCCATGGAATTTTAAAATTGACCGAAAGAATTACGTGTCTGTTTGTTGAANGTGGTCTAGAGAACATCAATTTTTGACAAAATTGATGATGTAAAAATAATGAAATTAAAACATTGTGAATGACTTTGACAAATGAGCATACAAAAGACTAAAGATACGGTGGAGTCTGTAATGTGACATTTTGTTGTCATTTGGGAGACTGGAATGTTTCATTTACACCCTTGTGAAGACTGAATTGTGAAAAGAAAAATATCAAAGGTTGTTATCAGTAATGACTTTTAAACCAGTATGATTATGTAAACAGATTTCTGAAAAAAAAAAGAGAACAAATTCTGTTGCAATAACACATCAGTTTAAAAGGCAGTGCTTAGAATGGAAGGCAAAGTGAGATATTGACTGATGATTGGGAAGTTCAACCTCAAAACATTGACTTGAAACTTTTAAGTGGACGAACTGCACCGAGTAGACACACCAAGGAACTATTGGTGGCTATCCGAATGCACAGCACATCTTTTTTCTCTGAAAAGTGAACTGAACTCTGAGCTCATATTGAATTCACTGAGCTTCCAGGGAGTTCAGATTAGCACAACAGGGGGTAAAGCAAGATCAGATTGTTGCCTTTTAATGCTCTGTGTGTTCTACCCTCAGAAGTCAGTGGGAAGGCTGTTGGATGCTCAATAAGAACAGTGAATGAGGAGTGCAATCTCTCCTTTCTGCTCTGTGTGGCAGACCAAACTCCACATAATGAATGAACTAATTCATTATTTGGAGCTCATCATTAGAAACCATTGTGGAAGCAAATTATTAAAAATGTATACTGTGTAACACTGTGTTGATGAACTGTGCACTTTTCACCTGTGTTGGAAAATAATCAGTTGAATTCAAATAAAATTCCAAATTACACATTTTCTACATCTAAAATAGCATCCAATATACTGGCTTTTATCTTAATGGTAAACTTCATAAAACAGGTACACTNACCTCAGTTTTGTAAGATTGATGTGAGTAATAAATGCATCCATTGGTGTTAGGGGGGAAACCATGGCTGAAAATTAATAGTTATTCTGTTGTTTTGTTTCTTTCAGACATTTTAATAATAGAAAACAAATATGAAAATAAATAGCATTAGAGTAGAGTCATTTGAAGCCTAATCTATGCAATTATATTGCCAATTCACTAATTTAGAAGAAAAAATCAAATAACATCCACATTGCAGAAGCTTTCCCACAAACTAAAATGGAGATAAGTGAGAAATGTTATTAGTTTGATGTTACTGAAATTTATCAGTTTGTCAATGAAATTGTGGGTACTTTAGAAAAGAACTTAAGATCTGAGATGCATTCCATGTATAAACATTCAAAGAGTTCTCTGTATAGTAATAGGTCAGCAATCTGTACACGTTTTCAATTCATTCACAGGACTGTGGATTCTTTTGCTGGGTGTGTCAGTAAAGACAATGTCATAACTTGGATTATCTAGTTACTAAGTTAAGGGAGACAATCATCATACTAAGGCTGACTATGTTGGTATGGTTCAAGGCTGAGGAAGCAATGGTAATGAAATGATTATCTTGCTAAGTAGATACATAAAGGAGAGCAGGCTTGAAGGATATTGGGGTTGGGTTTCTTTCCTAACTAAGAGCTTATAAGAATAGAATTGCAGGGCCTTAAGTGCTGGTCAGAGGACAGGGATCTGAGTTACACCTATGGATATGGTATGGAAAAGAATATGCCATTCTATACTGCTCAAAACTTTACTGATAGGTAACTAAGCAGTATAAGATTACTATGCAGTAAGAGATTTAAAAAAAGAAAAAAGCATTCCATTGGCCTCTGATACAGAACTTAACCACTTGGATAGGATAAAATCTTTAGGGAAAGAAATGTGTGTGTGTGTGTGTGTGTGTGTGTGTGTGTGTGTGTGTGTGTGTGTGTGTGTGTTGTTTTAAAAATAACAAAAGTATGCCTCAAGTGTAGACATGGGAATAGTCCCTTTTGCCACTGTCCAGCCCTATCCTCTGAGAGTGTGATGTCTTTACTTTGTAATAAACTCTACCCATTTCCTCACTATCCACTACACTCTGTGTTTTCTCTGAAATCTTTCAATGGAGATCACAAAAACCAGAATGGAGGGATAGCAAGGAGCAAGGTAAATGAAAATTGTGACACTGTTTACAATGAAGGAGAGAGCTGAATGTTGTGCATTTGACTTCTAGCAACTTTCTTTACAAATTGTTCCAAATGGTGTACTTATATGACTTGCTGAACATTATCTGGAAAGGCTACAAGAAAAATTGATCTCTGAGTGATAGCACAGATATAATACAAACAAACAAACAAGAATAGAAAAAAAAGCAAAAAAGAAAGAAAACTGTCATTGAGACAATCTGGGATACAGGTTGTTTTTTTGCCAGAATTTCATCAATTGCCCTNTCTCACAGTTAAATTATACATTGTATTTGTCAGGGTTTNCTAGGGGAACATAACAAATGGGATGAATCTCTATAGTGTATCAATCATCTATCTCTATCAATCTATCTATGTATCTGTCTGTCTGTCTGTCTGTCTGTCTACCACCCCTCTTTCTAAGAGAATTTATTAAGCCAACTTTAAAATAGCAACAACAGATCACAAGTGAGAGCTGATGCCTTAAAAATTGGAATAGTTCCACAATGGCTCTCTACTGAGAGAGGGGGTGATAACTGGCAGTTGCTCACTCCACGAGATTAGGTGCCTAAACAGTCACAATATGGCACCAGAATTTCTGGAACTTTCCCTAAGAGCTGATGATCCCTAATTCACAATAGAAGCTTGGAAACTCTTGTTCTGATATCAATGGAGGAACAGGTAAGGTTACTTACTCAAGTGATTCTAATTTCTAGGAATTTGACATTAAAACTAAGTATAATAGATGATATACTCCAATCTTTGACTCATAGCTCTCTACATATTTTAAATTGCTAGAAACACAGGGAGGAAATATAAATAATCCATTGTTCTT
>LZPO01067749.1:9146-20892 GCA_001675575.1 Neotoma lepida
AGAACTGAGTAGCCAATAGCTAGGCAGGAGAGAATAGGGGGAACTTCTGAGGGAGAGAGAAAAACTTGGGTTTAATCTAGGCATGGGAGAGATGCCAATGAGACATGGAACAAGTCAGACTATTAATTAAGTTCTATTAATTAATAGAACACGTGTTCAAATTAATATGTTTCTATTAATCTAGTTCTGACATAAATTAATAAAAACANATTAATTTGAGTTGTAAGAGCTAGTTGGGAACAAGCCTAAGCTATAGGCCAAGCTTTCTCTGTGTCATTATTTGCAGGTTGGTGGTACAAAGAAAGTCCAATGAGAAAGCTTACTATAGTAGGGGAAGCTGATGTGCTATTCAACAATGTTGTCAAGCTTTTGATANATCCAGTCCTATTGGTACATAGACACATTTTGCTTCTTTCATCTTCTAGCACTGTTCCATGTAATTCTTTCAAAAGATTTCAAAGACCTTGATGGCTCTTTCTTATTTGTACTGCCTCTTTGATCTGCATTAGGGCCTCTATATCTTGGCTGGCTCTTCTTGGACATGCTTTTCTTGAGCTTGGATTAAGCCAGCTAGCCAGCTGTTGCTGCATCTGTAGCCTCACTTGGTTTCACTTATTCACAAAGAACTTGTAACTCCCATGTACTCTTCCTTGGAATTCACTGACTTTCCAGCAGTTTTTACCTGCTTGATTTTCAGTGTTCTCAATTCTGACTGCACAGGCTCCATCTTCCCCTGTATGTCCTTTTTCTGGGACTTGGTTTTCATGGTGGATTGTATCAAACCTCCCCAGGGGAAAGGTGTGTCCCTCTTTTAAGTTAACATCTCCACCTGCTTCAGGAGGGGCCTATTCTCTTCTTTCAGTTGTTCCAGACAGGTGAGGTCTGTGGTATGCATGGCAGCTTTCCCATTGTACATATTTCAAAATATAGTGCAAGCCTTTGTGACTGTCCCCAAATTTGTCCATGGGTTTGTCACACAGATCACTGACGCTCTCTGAATACCTGCTGCTAATGCTGGATTCCAGTCCTTCTTGTAGAGCCATTTAATATCTCCAGGAGCTTCTCATTCTCTTGGCTCAGCATGTAAAGACCACTCTTTTGCTGAGCTGGAGATGGAGGATGTGACAGAAGTTGGTCTACCTGGCCACCTCCTCAAATCTCTTTAAAGTGTTACTGGTCTGGTTCTGTAGAATCCGCAAGACTAAGATCTCTCACATATTGGATCTTCAGATTCTCATGGCTGGGATTCAGCCTGTGGTGAGGCTTTTGGCAAAAGCTGACTAGTGGATNATAAAGACTAGAGGCTTGCCAAGCTCCTTCATCTCATGGGTTATTTGTGTAGCTGAATGGACAGTTTCTACACCTTCTCACTCAGGTAAGTAGGGCTTACTCTGTGGTCCCTGTAGGCAGGTAACCACAAGTACTTGCACTGGGACTGCATTTTGAGTAAGTATAATTGAAAAATTCAAGTTCCTCATCCCCCTGCTCCAGAACTTTAGCCATCTGTCTTAGTCAACGGCCTATTGCTGTGAAAAGACAACATGACCATGGCAACTCTTATAATGGAAAACATTTAATTGGGGCTGACTTAAAGTTCAGAGGTTTGGTCTAGTATCATGGAGGGAAGCATGGTGGTACGCAGGCAGACATGGTACTGGAGAAGTAGCTGAGAGTTCTACATCTTGATTGGCAGGCAGCAAGAAGAGAGATACATTGGGACTGGCTTGAGCATCTGAAATGTCAAAGCCCACCTGCAATGACACACTTCTTCCAACAAGGCCATGCCTACTCGAACAAGATCAAACTTCATAATAGTGCCACTATGGGGGCCAATTTCATTAAAAACCATCAGACTATTTTTGGAAGCACCTGTAAGAAGGTAGAACCCAATGGACTTGGCAGATGAAGCTGAGGCAGTTGAGATTTCTTTACTTTTACTATGGACCCACCCAACTATCATTAGCCTGCTCATGATAGACATTCAAGGGGCCTTCTATCTTTTAACTACCGTGGAAAGAAAATGAATATAGCAATAGGTATTTCATATACTCCTATTAGGATTATGTTAACAGGGCTTTGTTTTTTCCAAGTCCATATATTGAAGTCTTAATACTCAATATGGTAATGTTGGGAGAAGACCAATTACATCTTGTGAGTAGAGCCTTATGAATATGATTAGTGAATTTATAAGGAAAATTACTAGAGAATTTGCTTATTCTCCCAGCACCCTGCAAACCAGGAAAAGAGCAATTACAAAGAACTCAATCATGTTGGCCCAATGATCTTGAAATTCTAGTTTTTATAAATGTTTGGGGAATAAATACTTCACATTTTAGTTGTCAAGTTAATGAAATTCTATTGTGTTAACCAGAACTGATTAATACAGATTTTCTAATTTGATAGAAGCAAACAACACTGTTTTACATTTATATGCTACTACATATTTGCTAGTCAATCATAGAAGAAAAGACTACTGTGTTGAAGAGATTACATCAAAATATAGCCATTCTATGATTTATAAAAATTAACAGTTTTTCTGAAATGTAGGATGAAAACAAAACAAAAACAACCCAAAAACCCATCAAACCACTATGAGAGAGAGATTTTTCACCAGATAAAAAAGTTCTTTGGTTCTTATATCCAATACGGTAACTAGTTTAGTCTTTTTAGTGAGGTTCTTTTAGATTGGTATCTTTGTGATAGACTGCTATAGCAGAAATAGCATGAAACTATTCCCTTGAGATAAATTGACACACAAAGTAGATCTACTTTTGCCAGAGTTGGCAGAGGATATATTATTTCACCTTTTATTACTTTTGATAGCCATTTTAAAGAAAGATTGCTCAGTTTTAATGTTCAACAGTCCAAAGAGATTTCATGGTCATGGGAATAAAATTCAGTTTCTTAAAATCCTTTGGCCTTATGCCAACATGTATGTAGATATACCTTATTAGAAAATTGTTTTAATAGATCTTCATGATCTAGTAAAATAAAAAGGAAAGTAGCTCATGAATAGGTGAAAAGTGCTTAACAATTTCTATAATTTTTTTAAAGACTGTTTCTGACTGTCTGGTTTAACCAAGAACTTTATGAAGAGGAACTGGAATTGCCACTTGATTTATGTCAGTGGAAACTGGAGAAATTGAAGTGATCTTTGAAGAGTTACATAAGAANACAGAGCTGTAACTGTAAGTGTTCACCTTGCTTCTGAGCTGTTTTATCTTTCTGGTCCCTGGATAATGTACTGAATACAAAGAGGGCAATTTGTGAAGCAGAGCATTGTGAAGCTACCGAGTTTGCTTCCTTATTAAAAATACATTGATCATCTTGACTAAAATGTCTACTCTCAAGGTTTGATTTCCCCAAGATGTTTTAATTAGGCAAATGACTTTGGAAAATATTTCTTCAGGGCTATGTATCATGAACTAGGGCTGAGANGAGTGAATGACATACTGGAATTTGTGTTCAAAAGAAGTATTTTCTCCTCCATTCAGTAAGGGAGAAATGAGAAAAATCAGACCCGGTCTTAGGTGAAGTCATGATACTCATAAATTTGACAGGTTAGCTCATAATACAATGGACTCTGTGTTTATTAAAGTTTTCCATCTAATAAATATAGTATCTATTTTATTGGTAGTGTTTATTCAATCAGCCACTTAATATTGTAATTAAATGAAATGATTTAATTAATATGAGCCTTGCACATCACAGTAAGATATACATCATCAAGACAAAATTCACAGGTTTCAGAGGAAAATTAAAATAAAGCAGAATTTAAAACTCATTAGGAACTATGGTTACTTAATTAATTTCTACAGAAAATTTGGTATAGCTTTGACATGAAGTGAAAGCTTCCATGTACTACAAAATAGCAACAGGTATGAAACAGCAGATGCATAATCATTCATAATTGTAAGCATTTAGATGACGTGGTCCCCTAGATATTCAAATTGAAAGAGTTAATCTATTTTGCATTTAAAAATAATCTGGGGCTTAAAAATATATCAATATATATCAATACAGTATATTAATACAATAGAAATAACAAAAAATAATTTCTTGGAATATGTATTTTTAACCACTCTCATGTCATTCTAGTGATAGTTACATTTTTTAACTTNCCACCTTAAAGACTTTTATTCAAATGTTTTCATCTTTCCACCCAGAAATCTTTGTTTACACATAAGCCTTAACACATTCTCTGATTGAAGTGACTGACCTCTTCCCCCTTCATTTTGGATACACCCATTCTTTCCTTTTCTTTCTTTCTTTCTTTCTTTCTTTCTTTCTTTCTTTCTTTCTTTCTTTCTTTCTTTCTTTCTTTCTTCCTTCCTTCCTTCCTTCCTTCCTTCCTTCCTTCCTTCCTTCCTTTCTTTCTTTCTTTCTTTCTTTCTTTCTTTCTTTCTTTCTTTCTTTCCTTCTTTCTTTTTTTGTGATTGATTTGGGAAATCCTTCATAACTTCATAGCTAAAGGTAGAGAGGCTATGAATAAGATATATATATATATATATATATATAAATGCAGCATTTCTGATTTTAAAAATAATGCTTATTATAGAAGACATGGATAATACAAAACACACTAAAGAAGATTATCCTCAGCACCATGAGATAATTACCCTTAATTTTTTATTCTTCCTTCCAGATACATAATTATGATATGTGTATTCAGTAGGTTAAGCAGAGTTACAGAGATCATAGGACACTTCATATTCTTCTCCTGGTTGCAATCCAGAGTCCTGCTTCAGTTTCTGCTGATTGGTGAGGTTTCCATAGTTCTTGATTCAGGTCTTTGTTAACAAAGTTGCTGTCTCTGTTCATTACTATGTCTACTCCCTCTCAAATCACACACAGGGAAAAGTGTTCACTGCAATAAAGTATCAAATGAAACATTGGTCAGGTCTTAAGGACAACATCCTTTGACATCCTCACTGAGAGAAGATTCTCACCTGTCATGTACACTTGTCTTCAGCATGGGAATACTGCTGGGTTCTCCCTGTTCCTAGCTTATTCAGAGCACTATAACCACTTTCTACTGTTCCTGTCCTTGGATAATGATGGCAACATTTAAAACAAGCCTAAAATATGACTTAAGTCACTGCCTTACATATAAAAATCATGGCTATTGTTAGAGTCCATGAGAAGTCCCATAAAATACCACTGGACACATATGCAATCTATAAGAGTGTTTAATTTCTCAAGAATAAAAATTCCATCATGCNTGGGTCAAATCATCTGACAAAGTGGCTCCTTTTATGCAAGATTAGGGGAATTCCAGGGAGGAGAGGTTAGTGGGTTTAACCTCTCTGATTAAACAAGAGGTTGGTGGGTTTAAACAAAAAGTTTATAGGTTGTTATAGGATTGGTGGGAAGCTCTAGTGGTTAGGGACTTTCCATCGGCAGGGTGTGGGAAAGCTATCTTTAGCTAGCAGAAAGCTGTGGGGTGCTTACTGATTGGTTGCCCGTGAGTTGTGATTTTTTTCCAAGAACTGCTTGCTCAGTTCCAGTAAACTGAAACTGAGGCCTGGTCTTTGGCAGGGCTACTAGGAGCCTGTCATGGCCCTGATCTGGCTGCCTGGCCCTCTCAGCTATGGGTTAACTGATGTTCCCATAAAACTCATTTGAAATTCTAATCTTCAGTAGCTTAAAAGTGAGCCCAGAGAAAACCAGAGGAGCTTTGGGTTTATTTACTTAAGATGAGGCTGTAATGGAATAAAATGAGTCAATAGTCCAAACACCATCATTAAAATTGGGATACTTTGGACAAACATGCAATATGTTGGAATTCAGATGGTCAGCAGTTCCTTTCTCAAGCACAAACCCTAACCCAGATGTGGCCACCAGGACTGGAGAAAACTGCAGGCAGGAGATGATGCCCAGGGGGAATGTCCTCCAGGGCAAAACAAGGCCATGGAAACAGGGAAGGGCAGAAGTAAGAACTCAGATAAGGGGTCACAGAGATAGCTCAAACTTTGCTTGCAATGCTGTGCTTAGTAACTAGATAAACGATACATAAATAGCAATAGGAAAATAAATATGGGTCATTGAGGAAGGGTCCCTGTGATACCCATGGCTGAAGTAACCATGGTAAATGATGCCCAATATGGAGCTTGAAGGATGCATAGACTCAGGTCACAAAGCAGTTTTGCTTTGGACAATGGAGTGTGTAATCTTGGGACCACACTACCTTGCAACCAGTAAGTACCCAATAACAAGGGAAATCCCCAAAGTGTTCAGAAATAGTGCTATCTCTTAATCATATTTTGAAGTTAGAGGGAGCTAAAATTAATAAGGATGATTTAGATCAATATATAGATACTATTACTGAGCATAATTCATTGTTACTAGAAGAAGTTAGATCCTCAGAATTGTCAGAAAAGAGAAAGAACTGTAATTAAATCTTGAGCAAGGTGAACTGATTACCATAAAGTTCCTNATTAATTGGAGTGTGTTGCTGTTACTTTGGAGTTGTGGCAAGACAAATCCAGGGTCCAAGAAATGGCTGGAGAAATTAAAATACCTTGTTCTCTATCAGCACTGCTATATGAGGCTTTTAGTTTAGGTGAAATTAAACAGTAGATGCATTGTCTTCAACGGAGCGCCTAGAGATTCCAAACCATATGCCTTACAAGAAGCTTGCAAGCTTTCATCTATGGCACAGTGTGTATGCACAATTCCCATCCTTGTCCCTGGCCCATCTTCACCAGACAATTCATCAGCTCTGCCACCTACTGTCACAGTGATCAACCGTTCCACCCAGACTGCCGGGCCAATCCATCCATAGCTAAACACATTGCTTTCACTTTTAAAACATTCTGGCTTTGCAATATTTTTGGATACAAAGAATGGACATGCTGCCTGTTGATAATACAAATTCAGAAGCTCTAAAAGAAAGCTTAATTACCAGAGTCTCTTAAATAAAAAAGCTTCAAAATTGAAGCTGAAATACCTGCCAGCCCTTAATAGGTTAATAAACAAACCAATGGAGCCTCCCACCAGGCTTACAAACTCTACAACAAGGGCTTAAAGTAAGTAATAAAGATAAAGGAATAAAAGTCCCCATCTTACGACACACTCAAGGTCTTCCACTAACAGACAAAAAATGATGAGAACATTTATGGACTTTGTTAATCTTCTGCAACAAGCTTTAAAAGGACAATTGATAGATCACTACATTATATTCCTTTCATTGACTTATGAAAGTAAGAAACTCTAACCAGGACTCTAAATATTTCAAATCCATGCCTTTTCCTAGTGCTAACAGGCCTCCTAATGAGATAGATAAAACACAAGCAGGTATCAACAGAAAAGTAAACTCAAAACTAACATGCTGTTGCTACTAACTTTAAAAAAATGCTTTTTATTATTCCTTCATGCTCCAATTATTTAAAAAAATGTTCTTTCAATAATTAGATACCTATGTCTTATGGTATTAGGAGGTTAAAAAAAACAGTAAATAAAAAGGTTAAATGGATTTAAAGATGGATTTTTAGTAAAGGATTTATATACGAAGTTTAATGTGATCAGATTTCCAGATGAGAAGAAACGGTAAAAAGTTTATTCAAGTTGAAAAAAAAAATGTTAAGATGGTTGGATGATTCTGAAACGAAAAAAATAAGATTATAGAATTGTGAGGGTCCGAGTAATGGCTTTAAGGTGTGTTAAAGCTAAAACATAAATATGATATACATAATGTTAAAACTTTGAAGCTCAAAGTTTAACATGGTTGGCAGCCATGCAGCCTAGTTTTGGACCAGTATATGAGTAGTTGTCCAATGGGTCTCCAGATGAGGCAAAAGCCCACAGGGACTGTCTCACTTGGCAAGGAAGGACCAAGGAACTTTGGGACAGAGCAGAATACTGCTGAGACCGAGCAGCCTGCATGCTCTCTTTTTTCTCATAATATTGATGATTCTTTTGGTGGTTTTAGAGTTATTTTGTCAAACACATATGGGAAAATGTGATCATTCCTGGAAACCCCAATTTTTTTTTTCTCAAATATTTTCCCCTAAAATTCTTTCTCAGGTTTCTTGCCTGGGCACACCAGCTGTCACCTCAGACTCTGAGAGCTGTTCTAATTCACTGCTGACAGGATTGGAGGCAGATCATCCCTATTTCAGTAGTGTTTTGAATGGGATTGTTGTTCTTGAAAAATGTGTGCCTATGTTTATCACCTTTTAGTTTGTAAAGACAGGATGTACATGGCTCGATATTTGGCCAAGCTAACAAAATGATAAGTGTTGTTTTGCTTTAAAGAAAGATGTTTTGATATAAAAGTTGGGAAAAAACATATTTGATATACTTGTTTTTGCCGGAGGTTAACATTGGAGGATGGGAAAAACTTGTTTGTTAGTATGGAAAAACGTGCTTATTTTGATGTAAAAATAAAGACGGCTGGAGCTATTCAGGGCAAGCCACTTGTGTGAAACTCATCTGGTGGTTGAACAGTTCATTTCTTTATGCTGGTACCCCTTTNCTGTCTCAGGATTTCAAGCCAGGCTGCAGCAGGACAGCAGCATAAGAAATTGGTGTTAAACCTCTATTTAAATCAATGGAGTTATAAATTATTAATCTGCTCATGGTAACAGTAGTAAACCCTGGCTACTAAAGCTTTAAGGAAAAAATTCAAGTTATCATAGATGCAGATTCAAAAACATTCAATTTCCTTTGATCATTTAACATTTGTTATATTTGTGTTGATACTTTTTCAGACTTTACTTCACCTAGCGCTTAAACAGAAGAGTCTGCTTGAGTTATTTGCAGCCACTTACTAGCCGCTCTTCCTTATGATGGTCTCCAAACAGATTAAAATACACAATGCTCCTACTGATGTATCTAAAACTTACCTATTTTTACAGGGAGTTCGTGTCTCTCATGACATTCCCTATAACCACAAAGGAGAAGTCACAATTAAAGGTGTTCATTTCATATTCAAAAAATCAAATGGATAATCAAAAATGGAGAAAAAGGGATTGACCACTCAGCAGCAACTTGCTACAGTGGCTTACACTGTAAAAATAAAAAATAGTAAAAAAATGTAAAATAGTTTCTCTTTGTTTTACCCTAATTTATACTTATGAAATTGCATCATTGCATCATAAAAAAGCAGGGAGTTGTTTTTTTGTTTTTTTTTTGTTTTTTGTCCAAACTCATAGTTTTATAAGAATTTCCTCAGGGACCTAGCCAATGTCTGGGTCCTATTCCTCTCATAAATTGGAGCCTAGGCTCTGCAACTGCTCTCATTTCCAGGTTTCCTCTAGCTTTCAACAGGACCAGTAAAGCCNCAGGGTAAACTGGCCCCAGAAGCCAACATCATTTAACAAAAGAGGGACCCTTTCCTGAATTTCAAACACATGGAAACTGCGTGGCACCTTTATTCTCACCCCATTTACCAAACTTCTTTTCATTACACAGACACACTGTACAATATTCTTTGTGCTCTTCTTCACATTGCTCAATGTATTAGTAATACTTTTCAAATATGTTTATCTCTGCTTTTATGATATTAAAATAACCTTCTTTTACATGGATTGCTGTAAAACTAAAAGAAGAATGGTTTTCAGAAATATAAATACTAAATTTGCATAAATATAGGTAGCAGTAAAAACTATAATGAAAATGTATATGATTCCTTACATCCTAACATCATTGGAATCAAAACTGCTGCTGTGTCAGGAGCATTGGCTCTCAAACAGGAAATATGAACAGCTCAATTTAAAGACAACCCAGTTAAAAATGTTTCACAAGTAGAAAAATAACCTAGGAAAAAATAGATATATATTCTTCAGAAGGACTGAATGTCTATAAGAATTGCACTGATTGGATTGCACCACAAGGGCAAGCTACTAAATATCAATTGACAATTAATTGCCAGTATAATCATACTTATATTTATAAGTATGATTTACCTTACAGTCAATCTAAATATCCATGAAAATTGTTTAAGACTAATCCAAATACAATATGGTCTCAATGTAACAGTACTGTCGACCTTGAACAATTACATCAAAAACATTGATTAGAACATTCTCATTTGTTAATAGTTTCTGGCCAACAGTTTGCAAATGAATTGCAGTGTACCTTATAACATCTCAATCCATTTAATGCTCTATATGATCAAACTGCTAATTTCCTAATAATTTTAATATTAGTTGGTATTATTTTATTGATTTGAATAAATTGCCTCTGCATACAAAGATTTGGAGAAGATGGTTTGTCCAAGAAAAAGCTGCTTATGTAACCAGGATGCTACAAAATCAGAAAGGGGGTCCAGATGGTCTGCAGTTCCTCTTGTAGACACAAACCCTGATAGAAGTGGCCATAGGGCTGTATAAAACTGCTAAGAGCAGATTAAGGACTAGGATTAATGACCTTCAGGGCAAAGCAATGCCAGAGGGGCAGGAAAGTATGGAAGGAAGAACTCATAATGCAATCAAACAGACTGCACAAGCTTGATTGTAATATTATCTTTAGTACGTTGGAGAAACAATATATAAAGAGCATTTGGAAAAATAAAAATGGTTCATTCTTGAAGTGAAGCCAGAGTCCTGTTCTCTGTCTACCATTATATTCTTTCCTAGGTCCCTGTGATATCTCAGCTGGGGTTGGCCATGACATACATACTAAGAATACCCTATCTGGATGAANACATTTGGGAGGGATGGAAAAAAGCAGCAAACAAACACAAAAACAAACCCTCCACACATTACCCACAAACAACCAGAAAGACAAGAGCAGCACGGCATGTGGTTCTCCTGCACACACCTCTCAGAAGTCATCAAGCAATTGAGCTTTATAACAACTTGGTCCCAAACTTCTGGTCCCCAGAACCACAAAACNATACATTTTTAATGACTTAAAGTTTGTAGTATATTATACTTGCTCACACTAAACAAACAGCTGATACGTAGAAGAATGGAATCTCTATGTACAAAACAAAACAAAGAAACCAAATAACAAGTCTTGTTATTTTTGCAATAACAAGTAGGTGTTATTTGACAGGGTGTGGGCTATTGAGTCTCTTGAGTCTATTGAGTGTTTCTTCCAATGTTGCTTTAGATATTAACCCAGACAGGTTGAAAAAGGTTATTGTTTAATTAGATTTCTCTTTATTGACAACATATTATTTATTATTTCACTAAAGTGTTGTGATAGCTAACTTTCATTGTCACTTTGATGAGATCTAGTATATCTCAGTTGACAAAGCTCTGGGCATGTCTGTAAGGAAGATCATAGATTGGGTTAACTGTGATGGGAAGACTTAACCTAATTGTGGGAAATCCATTCCAAGGAGAAGGGTCCTGGACAAAGAAAAATGATAAAGTTGGACAGTATAGACATTTATCTTTTTCTTCTTCCTGGTTGTAGATGCAATGTGACCAGCTACTTTATAAATTTGTTGCCTTGCCTACCCAACTAGGATGAACTCTACCCTCAAACTGTGAGCCAGAATGATTAAAAGGTGTCATTTGTTCACACACTAGAAGTACAAGAAAACCATCAATATCAAAACTGATATCCTTTGCACATAACCTTCATTTATTTAACTAACCTTGTCAGAGGAAGAAATTTCTAGACTCATCGAATATACACCCAGGTTCTCCTGAATCATTTCATCAACTCACGTTCAAGACAGCTTTGACTGGACTCAGTTGTAAGTCAGGTATTCTTATTTCCTTAATCCTGAGAAAATGCATTTCCGAGAGATATAATAACCTACTACCCAAGAGAAAGCTCAGACTAAAGA
>LZPO01067751.1:0-20842 GCA_001675575.1 Neotoma lepida
TCCTAATTCCTCTGATCTCTGTCAGATTTTCACCCTTATTTCTTGTTCCGCGTGTTTATTAATAAGACTGGTTAGAAGTTCTTCTTACACAGGGCAGATAGAGAAATATTGTCCTTGTAGGGAACATGGTTTATTACCTGTGAAATAACAGGGTGTCAGGGTGAATAGGCCAAAGTACAAGTTAGGGAATCAGGTCCCCAAGGGGGCCTGGTGGATGATTTGACTCAGGGTTTCCTAAGTCAGTAATAACCCAAGTGAGGTTTTAGAGTTGATGGGGGTATAGATATTCTGACCAGCTGTTAAAAGTAATAGGGGGTATCCTAGCAGGTAAAGGGTAGGGAGGAAACAAACATAGTCACTATTTAGCCTACTTAGCTGGGTCAATGACTTTCTGAATTCTGAATTTGAGAGCATCCTCCTAGAGGGCAATGGCCCCCCAAAATCCAGGCTTGGCTTCTTCTGGAGCATAGTCCTCAGGGTCATCATGGGGGTCCACAGGCTTCATGTGGGAATGGTGGATCCAGGTGGGGATCTCATCCATTTTAACAGCTGTGGGCATAATCAGAATGACAGTGTGGGGTCCATTCCAGATGGACTTTAAGGTCTTTTTTCAAAGTTGTTTGATGATCACTAGGTCTTCTGGCCAGAATCCGTGGGGCACAGAAGGCTGTTCCTTCTCATAGGTTGCATGTAGTTGGAGGCAGAGTTGTCTCTGTATCTGAGAGAAAGAGAGATTATAGGGAGAAGAGAAACTTTTGATCATCAAATTCAGTGAGCAATTCTGCCTTAAGGTTAGTCAGTATTGGTGTAAGCCTGACATACATGATCTCAAATGTGGTTAGGCCCAGAATATAGGGGGAATTGCAAACTCAGTAAACAGCAAAGGGAAGGAGAGAAACCCAGTCACCACCAGTCACAGGGTTTAATTTAGTTAAGGTCTCCTTAAGGGTCTGATTTCTCTGCTCTACCTAGCCAGAACTCCAGGGATGGTATACACAATGAAGTTTGCAATTAGTCCCCATTACATTGACTAGCTTCTGTGTTACCTGAGAAATGAATGCAGGCCCAATGTCTGAGCCCAAGAGCATTGGAAGGCCATACCTTAGAATAATCTCTTCTAGCAGTTTCTTGACTACTATATCAACAATCTCATGTTTGGTTGGAAAGGCTTCAGTCTATCCTGAGAAAAAGTATCTATGAATGATAATAAGTATTTATAACCCTATAGGCCTAATTTTACCTCAGTGAACTCAAAATCTAATTTGGCTCCTGGTCAGGTTCCCCTTTTCTAGTGCCCCATTCTCATGACTAGGGCATTCACGAGCCAGCAGGTGGGGCATTGGCCTACGGCCTCTGCTGTCTTAGATTTAAGGTAAAAAACCTTAAGGTGTGCTCTCCTCAGAAGGTCTTATATTTGCTTCTCCCCCAAGTGAGTGCTCTGATGTATCTGCTGGGCTAGTTGAGTGGCAAAACTTGATGGGAGAATGTTCCATTCATCTAGGATCTTGAACCATCCTTACTCTTTGTGGGTATTTGCATGTGTGTGGATCTTCTGGAGCTCTTGGTCAGCGTAAGCTGGGAATTCTGGCAGTGTGTGTGCTACCAGCTTTGGTGTTGGGACCAGCAGGAAGGCTTCCGTCTGGCAGGTAACTTCCTTTGCTGTTGCATCCACCCAGTTGTTTCCCTTTGAGATGGGGTCCTCTCCTATCTGGCGTTCCAGACAGTGCATAACAGCTATTTCTCTGCACAGCCACATAGCCTGTAAGAGATCTAAAAATCTGTTTGTTTTTAATAGTCTTTCCTTCTTCAGTTAATAACCCTCTCTTTAGGGTTAGATGGTGCTACAGACATGTACGGTGGCAAACACATACAGGCTATCAGTATAGATGGTAAGTCTTCTTTGCCAGTAGTACCTTAGTTAAAGTTATCAGTTTGTCCTTCTGAGCTGATGTCCTAGGAGGCAGGGTCTCTGCCCATATGACCTCATTCTCAGTACTGACAGCTGCTCCTGCATTTCTGGCACCATCAGTATACCATGGTACCTCAGCCTTCATTAGAGGAACATACTTGAGGTCTGGTTGGATCTCATGGAGATAAATCAGGATGTCCACACAGTCATGGAGAGGTTGGTCCAGATCTAGATCTGGAAGCAGAGTGGCAGGATTCAAGACACTACTGCTGGTGAAATCGATTCTAGGTAGCTTTAAGAGCAGAGTTTGATAATGGGTCAGCAGAGCATTAGTTAGCCATTTATCAGGAGGGTGTTTAAGAATGCAATCTATGGCATAGGATGTTGTCACTTTTAGGGTTTGTCCCAAAGTCAGTTTGTCTGAGTCTTTACCTAGAAAGGCTGTTGCTGCTATTATGTGGAGGCCAGGGGGCCACTGAGTCCAGTCTTTTTGATAAGTAGGCCACCAGCCTCTTGCACGGGCCAAGGACTTACATCAGGACTCCCCTGACAACCCTTTTTTTGTACATATATAAGGGGAACGGTTTGGTGACATTTGGTAATGCTAAAGTGAGTACATTTAGTAGAGCTGTCTTGATTTCATCAAAGGCTTTTCCCATCTGTGGAGCCCAGTAAAGGGGGTCCTTTCCTCCCCTCACAGTCTCATATATGGCCTGTGCCAACTCAGCAAACCCCAAGATCCAGAGTCTACAGAACCTGGTAGACTCCATGCATTCTCTCACCTCTCAACAGTTGCTGGGTCTTAGAATTATCAGGATAGTTTCTTTTCTTGCTGTTGATAGCCATCTCTTGCTCTGCTTGAGTATGTATCCCAGATAAGTTGCCTCAGTTTGGCAGAATTGAACTTTCTTTGCTGAGATGCAATATCCCAGGTCTCCCAAAGTTTTGAGCAGTTGCTCAGTGGCAGTTTTGCAGGTTTCCAACGTGTCAGTTGCTAGTAGGAGATCACCCACATACTATAATAAGCTGATACTAGAGTGGGTCTATCGGTATTCACCCAAATCCTCATGGAAAGCTCCATTAAAGATGGTTGATGAGTTTTTGACCCCTTGGGGCAGTCGTGTCCAAGTCAGCTGTCCATTGTATCCATCTTCTAGGTCTGTCCATTCAAAGATGAACAAGGGCTGACTGTCTGGGGCCAGTGGCAGGCTGAAGAAGGCATACTTGCCATCTAACACAGTACTGACAGTCCTTTCTGGAAGCAAGGTACTAAGTGTGTAAGGATTAGGCACTATGGGGTGAATGTCTTCCACCCATTTGTTAACCTCTCTGAGGTTCTGCACTGGTCAGTAGTCATTAGAGTTAAACTTTTAAACAGGCAACAGAGGCATATTCTAGATTGATTGGAAAGGGATCACGATACCAGGTACCTGAGGTACTTGATGTGAGGAGTGATCCCTAGTTTGGCCTCTCTAGGTATTGGGTATTGTCTGATACATGTTGGCATTGTGTCAGCTTTCAGCTGTACTAGTATGGAGGGGCCTGTGCATTGCCAGCCCAGATCCCCCTATCTCTGCTCAGGCCTGGGGAACATTTTTTAGCCATTTTGTAGTAGATCTCCATTATCTTTTTGATTTGGGGGTTTGTAAACAACTTATATTCGTCTATAAGTTACACAGTGAGCATGTGTAGTACCTCTTCACTTTGATCAGTCACTGATATTCTAGTCCAGTCAAAATGGATATGAGTTCCCATCTTGGTTAATAAGACTCTTCCCAATAATGGTTATGGACATTCAAGGATGACCATGAAAGAGTAGGTTACCCAGCCCTTTCCAATGTCTACTGATCTTTGGGTAGTCCATGAGTACTGGTTCATCCCTGGCCTCCTTGTACCCGGGATTGCTTTTGGGACATTTAGCCCAAGAGTTGTTTCAGGATAGAGTGTTGTGCTCTTTTTTCTACCAGAAAATCTATAGTTTTACCCCTCCACCTTTAGGTTTACTCAAGGCTCACAGTGGGGCCCTGAGCCCTGTCCCATTCAATTTCTCATTTCTCCCAGTTCTAGCACCTCTAGTGGCTCTGCTTTTGAGCCCTGTCATTCAGGGCATTTGTTTCTCCAGTGACCCATTTTCTTACAGTAGTCACATTGGTCTCTTTGTAAGCTGGGCCTATTGCCTGGCCTTGTGTTTGGGCCTTTTCTTCGCTGTTTTGAGTTTCCAAAAGCCAATTACCTTGCCTATCTCTTAGCTTCAGGATCACTTGATGCAGCTAAGAGAACCTTGGTGAGTCCTTGTGTCTGCTTATCTAGAGCCCTTGTTAGACTAGCTCTAGTCTGTCTTTCTTCTTGGGATCTCTTTATTATTAAACATTTTTTCCACAATTGCAATGAGTTCAGCTAACCTTTTACCTTCAAAACCTTCTAGTGTTTGTAACTTATGGTGAATGTCCAGAACTGACTGGTTGACAAAAGCCAGGCTCACTGCAGATCTTGCAGATCTATTCTCTGGCACTTCTGGATTCAAAAGCATATAGGTCTTACAGGCTTCTATCAATCTCTCCAAGAAGACACCTGACATTTCCTTAGGTCCCTGGTTCACTTGACTTACTTTGGACAAATTTGTGGACTACCTCATAGCAGCTCAGAAACCTTCCATTAGAGCCTGGCAGTAGACTTTTAATCTCTCTCTACCTTCTCTCATGTTGAAGTCCCAGTTGGGTCACGTCAGGGGAAAACAAGCATTTATGAAGTCTGCATTGATAGTTGGTCTTCCATCTGGACCTGGAACCCATTTCTGGGCCTCTGCCAGAATTCATTCCCTCTGCTCAGTAGTGAAGAGTACCTGGAGTAACAGGTAACAGTCATCCCATGTCAGCTGGTGAGTAAAAGGAACAGAATCTAACAGGTCAATTAGCTTTGCAGGCCTCTGAGAAAATTTAGGGTTCTGCATCTTCCAATTGGCAAAAGGCCAATGGACCGGCTGCTGCCTCACAATGCAAGGACAATGAAGTCAGTCTCAGGTGGTGGCTCCTCCCTCTGAGCCCTAGCACATGTATGTGGAGAGCTTCTGAATCCCTCCTTCCCTATCACTGCCCCTCCAGCTTCCTCCCCTTATTCTTCTTTCCCTTCCCCTGCCCCTCTCTCTTGAGCCACCTAGGGGGCAGTAGGGAGGTGGGACTGAGAATAATTCTTCCTCTAAGTAACTTGGAGATGGGAGGACAGGGTAAAATGGCACAGAAGGCTTGGCTCCTCCCTTTGGCTCATCCTTTTCAGCAGCTACCACCATAACCATCTTTGGGGGAGAAAGAAAGGGTTTCAACCATTTAGGGGCTTCTTTATAAGGAAATGCCAGGTGGTTATATAGGGGACCTGTTCTTGGTTTCATAGATGGTTGGTAGGTTGAAAGTCCCCTCCTCCAGCCATCCCACATCAAGTATGGGCCACTCATTCCTGCAAAAAATGAAGAGTTTACTTTTCCAGACCACAGCTGTAAGTTATCAGCTTGGGCTCAGAAGTCCTTGAAGTTGTCCAACAGGATACACAGGGGGCTAGGGGTGGATGTTGTTTGTCCCATCTCCTCTAGTATAAGAAAGGAAGTTAGTAGACAAACGCAGACAGCAATAACACATACAAACAAGTACAAGTATGGTGCCTTCAATAGAAACCAGAATTGGGACAATGGCCTATTTTGCTATATGCAAGTTCCATTTTTACTGGAGCAACATGCCCTGTCCCAGTTCAACCAGGGAGAAGCAGTCCCCTACAGATACTGGTTGGTCAGAGACAGCTCCCAACCTATATGGCACAGCATCAGAAGTGTGCGCACTTGGCACACCTGAGCCAGATTCAGTTAGCTCAAGCTTTTCCAGAAAACAGAATGAAGAACACAAAGGACAGACCAAGACACACAAAGAGCATTCACTTACTGGAGGGATTTTCAAAATGCTCATGTCAGGAATCTTGGGGGGACTTCCCAGACCATGCACTATTTGTTAGGGTCCTAGAGAAATCCCACGAAAGACCATCATCCATGTATACAATCAATAAGAGCTTTTATTATCTGGAGAAGGTACCAGCATGCTGAGGCTACACATCCAACATGAAGGCAAAAATGGTGACCCCAAAGAAAGCTTGCATGCTCTTTTAGACATAACTAAAGGAATTCTAAAGGCAGTGAGATCAGTCTATCTAAGATCAGTTTAAGCAAATCACAATCATATTAGTATATTTTTAATTGGTTAGGGGTAGTAGGGGTTGGCTAAGGCTTTAGCTTTTCCAAGTTTTGGGCAAGTCTGGACAAGTCCAAGTCTTTGTCCTTATTTGGTTATTGCCTTGAGGTACTGGGAAGAGGAGAGGAGTGATTCAGGCCCAGTATATACAATTGCCCTCATCCTTACTATCAGGGGCATTGGTGATTTATTGTCTCTAGAAGCCACCTTATCAGTTTCAAGTAGCAGGGGCTGAGGCTTAGGTTTTAACTGAATTATTAGGTGCCTGTCATATTTGTTGGACCTCCTCATTCTCACAAACATGACTGCCTAACCATGAGCTGAACAAGGACAGCAACCATAAACTTACCAACATGGATCAGGGAAACACTATGAAACTTCAACCCTACACAAAGAACTAAAGAGTACTGAGAGTTGGAGAAATAGGCATCCACAGTGAAAAGCACATAAATTAGTTATCCAATACCAAATGGTCAAACCTGAAAACATACATAAAAGTAATATACAGACTGAGCAGGTTGTATTTAGAAATATATGTATATAGATATATGCATACAACCACAATTAATGAAAAAAAGAGGCCATAAATTTGAAAGAGAGCAAAGAAGGGTAGATGGGAGGGTTTGGATGGAGGAAAGGAAAGGAGAAATTATGTAAATATATTATAATATCAAAACTAAAAGAGAAAAAAAGAAAAAAAATCAAATTATTCTCTAAGATCCCTGAAGTATTAATAACATTATCTTTATTAGAAATTCTAGTTATACATGAAATAACTTTATCACACAAATTCTGTTTGTTTTCATAAAAAATGTATTCTAGTTTCATGTATAATTTTACAGATAATGCAGAGCAAAATTCTGCATTTTAATTGGTTACTAATAATATCAAATTGACTAAGTAAATTTCATTTCCACACATATGCTAATAATTACTCACCCTTTAGTCTATAGGAAAAAATGTACAAATTTATACTGCTGTAAAATAATTATAAATTGAATTATTTTTCTATTCACTTGATAGAAATTTGAAACAAGCATACTTAACTAGTAATCCTAGTGTTTTTTTTTCCTGCATTCTAGAATTGAATTAGTATGAAGAAGAAACTATTAAGTAAAGAATATGTAAAATAGGTTTAATTACAGTTTTATCAGGAGAAATAGCCAAGTATTTAGAAATTGTTCTAAATAATAAATTGCATGTCAAATAATTATATGTAAATTAGATGATTAAGAAATATTTGATTGAAAAATAAGTCAAAAATTTCTGATTTAAACAGTTTGCTGAACTCCAAATGCAATGTCCTATAAGACAACAATATTTACTTGGATATTTTGGAACTGCTTTTGTTAAATGCAAAGAAAACATCCAAAGTCAAAGATGGTATAAAAGAACAATTATAGTGATACCCTTATTATCAGTCTTTCACAAGGTCATAGAATGTTCTAGTAGGGATTACCAAGTTTAAAAGTCTTAAGAATAATTGCTGTTTAATGAAAAAAATTCAAGTGCAAGCTGGTTGAACTTTCATGCTTTGATGAACACTTGCTATTTGGTATTTTCCCCAGAGTCTGCAACTGATCTATGGACAGAGAACAAATGTTCATTTTATGATACTGATTACTGGAAGCAGACTTGGAAAATATTTTATTTATTTATTACAAAGCATATATAGAGCCGGGCGGTGGTGGTGCATGCCTTTAATCCCAGCACTTGGGAGGCAGAGGCAGGAGAATCTTTGTGAGTTCAAGGCCAGCCTGGGCTACCAAGTGAGTTCCAGGAAAGGCACAAAGCTACACAGAGAAACCCTGTCTCGTAAAACCAAAAACCAAAAACAAAACAAAACAAAACAAAAAAAAGCATATACAGGCAATATTTTTCCTTATAATATATAAAGAAATTGACAATTAGAAACAAATTTAAAGAAATCTTACTTTTTACTTCATATGCTAAACTAAATATACCTAATGAAATTCCTCTGTTTTACAGTGATTAATAACATGAGTATTGCATTAGCTCCATTTCTTACTGTGATAACAAAATAGTTGGCAAAGGCAACTTAAAAAAAGTGGGGTTTACCTTGTCTCAGTTCGAGGTAGTCTTTCATAGAGAAGCAATCATGACAGCAGGAGCAATGGACAGCTGTTCACATTTTTGTTGCAGTCAGAAAACAGAGAGACATAAATGCTGGAGCTCAGCAATCCTTGTCCTTTTAATTCAGTCCGGGAACCCAGTCCATGAAATAGTTCTACCCAGAACTAGGGTGGGTCTTCTCAATTAATTTGATCTGAATCTCCCTCATAGTTCTCTATAAATCCTATCAAGCTAACAATACTAACCAACACAGGTACACTATTTTATTACTTTAGATAGAAAAATATTACTTTGTAAGATGAATTGCTAAATGGTCTTATTAATAAAAAACATGGAGTCAGATATTGAGGTTAAAACTGAGGGATCCGAAAAGCAGAAAGAAGCCAGCCATGTTCTTACCACTTGGAGATCCTCAGCCAAAGAGACCTACTTCCTGTATACCCATGCTTATATCCCTTTCTGTTCTGCATCTCACTTCCTCTCTCTGCCCCGTTACATCACTTCCTGTCTGTCTATACAGACCTCCAGACCTCTATAATTAGTGCTGGGATTAAAGGCATGTGTCACCATACCTGGCTGTGTTTCCCAGTGTGGCCTTGAACCTGCAGAGATCCATGTAGTAGGATTGAAGAGATAGGAATGAAGGCATGTGAGGCACTACTGTCTGATTTCTATGTCTAATCTAGTGTCTGGTTCTGTCCTCTGATCCCCAGATAAGTTTTGTTTGTCAGAGCACAAATAAAATATCACCACATCACTTAAAAAAAATCTATGTGCTAAGTACACAAAATGACTTTCATAACTCTTCTTCTATGAGTTACTGTCTTGAAATTGTTGTTATAACCATTACCTAAGACATAAGTTTCTTTTTTCAAAAATAATATTGGAAGGAGATGCTGCAAGACAGATCAGTGGGTAAAGGTGCTTGCTGCCAAACTTGATTACCTGAGTTCAGTCACTGGAACCCAAATGGTGGAAAGGCAGAGCTGACTCCTGAAGATTGTTCTCTGACCTCCACACATGTACCATGGCACTCTCACCACACACACATACACACACAAAAATAAATAAATGTTTAAAAAAAGTTCTCTCTGTAACTATTTAAATGAATAACATTTCCATATGAATTAGCTTGTGGAAAAATTAAACATGAATATTCTAATAGCTACTTTTCTTATGGATACATTATTTTTGTATGTATGAATGATTTTAATATTTCTTAGTCTTTTATATCATGTATTTCATGACATGAATTACTGGCAATTATCTTTAGTTTGTGAATAATTAATTTTTAGAGGCTTATGTTCTAGGTGAAGAGTCTAATTTTTGAAAATAAATCTTAATTAGCTGCCCAGTCATTTCTATATTTAATGTAACTATAAAACTTTATTTAAAACTGTCTTCTCTGTAAGGAACACAGACTCTTCAAAGAAGATCTAAAAGTCCTTGCTGACCCTCAGAGCTACAGAACATTTAAGCACTCAGATTGCTTTTGGCTTTTTTGGATGTTTCTGGGGCAGAGTTGCAAAGCAGGTCAGGGAAAACTAGATATTATCCTGTAGAGAAGACAGTCAGGAGCAGCCATAAAAGGATGGAATGTAGCAATGAGAGAAGAATCACGCCAGGCTATGCAGTCATGGTAACATTTGTTACATATTCACTTCTAGTTACAGTGAAGAGGGAGGACTTCTGTAATAACAAAATCTAGTCTTCCATTTTCCAGTTTTTGCTCATCCTGTATAAATTCCATTCACATACCTCAATATAATGATCTTTCATAATCACATATGTCCACATAGCAATTTCTTTGAGTACTTTCTATTTGTGACTTTCCATTAATGATGGCAATGGCTGAGTGCTGTTTTTTTTGTATACTGTAGAAAAGGTCATGGGTGTGAAAGACAGCCAATTGTTCTTTAAGTAATGCTGCAGAGACAAGAGTTGTGTTCAGGAGTGATGATGAGAAACTGTGACCACACTCTTTCCATGAATATCTTTTTAAAGCATCAAAATAAAAAGATTTGAGGCCATTATTCATTCAAATAAGGCTGGGTAACTGTAGCTGGTGAGGGATATTTTGAGTTTTGCTTTTTTTATTTTTGTTTGTTTGCTTGTTATTTTGTTCTTAACTGATAGAGATTCTTACACTGTAGTCCACACTGGACTTGAACTCAAAGTGATCTACCTAGCTCAGACTTCCAAGTCCTGAGATAATAGGCTTGTGCCAACCTACCCCAATTGATGAGTTTTAAAAAGAAAATAGTAATTATAACTGAAGCTGGTTTATGAAGATCGTATTTTACTTTCCAATGGAACATCAAGCTTCCAAACAAATCTTGGGCCTTTAATGCTAACATTTGCACACTAAATTAGGATCATCATGACTTTCAGTGGCTCCTAGACAATTTTAGAGAGAAACATGTATGTCACCACAGAGTGATAGACAAGAGAAGCACAGAACTACATAAAAAGGCCCTAGGACTCCAAGGAAAACAGAAAGTAATTACTTCTGGACCTTTGGCAGTTTTTAGGGTCAAGATAGAAAGTCTAGGGACTGTGATGTCCAAGGATATGACCTGAACACTGGTCTTTGCTTTGTCTAGTTTCCAAACGATATTTAAGGAATGTAAGTAGTCCATAGCCATTCTAAAATATGGGGAGAAATATTATCAATGGATCAGACTAAAATATCTTAGGAACAATTTATTCCACTAGATTATGCTAGTTGAAAGGCACTGCAGAAAATCACGAGTGCTGCTTCCACTAAATCCACACCCAGACCTTAATATCGAAGTGACCCAAGTCTGATGTTGGTACAAAATGAAGGCAAGCAAGTCAGGGCCAGGTTTCTAGCATATTTCTTCACAATGTCTAAATGAGACTTAGACTCTCAGATTACAGCTCACACATGAAAACCTCTAAATAAAATAGTTTGTCACTGTGGATAAGATCCTGGTTTAGACATCAGGTCTGGAGAAATGAGCATGGTTGATAACTACTACCTTCTGGAACTCAAGTCAAAGAATTACCATAGGCCTGAGCAGAAGCTCTTTAGGTGGTGGGCTCCCCATGCTCTTCAGTGGGTTCATAAAAACTTGAGGTCTTTGCATAGGCAGAAGAGTGATTTTGCACAAGTGCTAAGGAAATAGAAGCTACCATGCTGATTAAATTCTGGGTGTTAAATAAAACAGAAGACAAAACAAAAGAATCACATGAAGGAAGAGAAGGTGAAGACATGAAAGTAGCCATCTCTGAAGAAACAGAACATGAAACTAAAAAAAAAACCTCATGTCATAAGTCAAGAATTGGGAGCAGGAGTCATCAGAGAGAAGAAATATGGAGGGAATTCAAAGGTACTTCTTTAGAATTAGTAGATGTGACATTTCAATGTCAAAAAGAGATAATGGAGAATGGAGAAGTTGTTTATTAATAACTATGCAGTTTATTAATAATATTACAATTAACTTGTGAATAAAGAAGCTACTGTATTCAGTTTGTGTACAGAAATGTGTTCTTATTGCATGAGCAAAAAAATGGACATATCTAAAACATCAAACATCCCATTAACAGAAATTCTAGAATACAACATGGGAGAAGAAAAGCAGCATGTTAGAATAAATCTTTCTTAGCTGAAGAAATACCGAAGATGTTAATACTTTCCAAGAAAGTGGACAAAGAATATAAGTATTCAATAATCCTGATAAAATTTATGAATTCTAAATTGCAAAGAAAATTAAAGAGAGCAGAGAGAAGGACCCTTATAAATAAGTTTGTGGTTGTTGAGCTGGAGGTTAAAGGATTGTGCCAAATTATTACACTTTAATTAAAAAAAATGATCCTAGAATTCTACAGAAAAACATGATGAAACAATCTAATGTTTTACATGGGTACGTAGTGGAAGAAAAACTAAACAGTGAAGGAAAGAAACAAAAAACAAGCCTCAGAGGAAGATGTTGAATGTAAGAAAGAGTTATACAACCAGTATCCAGTAAAACATTGAAAGCTGTTGACAGACAATCTATGGGAAGTAAAGACTGCTAAAAAGGAGTGCCTGGAATCAGCAAGAAAATATACACTAATCTACAGTAAACTTAATATCAACAAGGGGATGGAGACAGATTTTAATAATTTATAGAAGGTAAGATAGTGTAAAGTATTATGCAAGTGCTTATCTTGCATGCTTGCTTTTCCATTTACAATGGAAAATATATTTACAATATATTTTCACAAATTTAAGAAAATTTCCTAACTTTTAATACTATAAATTGAAAGATAATTATCAAGCATCCAAAGAAACCAAAGATGATAAATAGATTGAGAAAAATGAAAAATGAATGGCTTAGAAGGAAAACTAGTTGCCTTATTTTGATGCAAAAAGAAGGTGAGAAAATCCAAATCATGTGAATGTAGAGATAAACTTCTAAATCATTTATGAAAAGCTATTCATTACGAATGAATGAAAGTTAGTAATATAGTCATGACTCTTATTTCAGTAATGCAAGGTCAGCCCAGCAGTTAGAAATGCATTCTTATAACATACCATATTATTACATTTAAGGAGGCTGGAATCATTTGGTACCTTCTTAAATCATGGAAATTTTATGTTTGTTCTTTTACAAAGGAGATCACTATATTGTTGAATTTAAATAACACACACACACACACAATGCACACACACACACACACACACACACACACAAACAAACATATATCCATATCCCAATAGCAGTAAAAGTATAGCTATAAATTTCAAATGCATTTATGGCCCATGAAAACAAACATATAAAGCCCTAAGAAAAGACAGTATGGAAAGATTTTATCCTAAATTATGATCTAATCTCAATGAGATTTTAATAAAAAGTATAGTGAGGCCCTTTTGAACTTCATAAACACCTCTTTAAATTTTGACTCCAGAAACATTTATAATATTCAAAAAGTTTTGAAATTCATCTTGCTGTTTCAAAAACTCTTTAGTAGTAAAGAATTCTTGTGTAGTGGAAAAGTTTTTCTATCCTGCCTGGTCGCACCAAGCCCTTCATTCCTCTGGCCTGGTGATCCCAAAGCCATTTATAAAATAATCACTCAGAAGCTTATATTAATTATAACTGCTTGGCCATTAGCTCAGGCTTATTACTGACTAGCTCTTACACTTCAATTAACCCATAATTCTTATCTATGTTTAGCCACATGGCTTGGTACCTTTTCTGTTCTGTCTTGTCATCTTGTTTCCTCTGTGTCTGATTGGTGACTCCTGACTCCTTCCCTCTTCCCAGCATTCTCCTTGGCTGCTCACCCTGCTTATACTTCCTGCCTGGCTACTGGCCAATCAGCGTTTTATTAAACCTGTGTTCAAGAACATTATCCCACAGCATTCTTGCAGCTTGGTTATTAAGGTATGAACATTATTAGAGAGACTGTTTAATCAGTTATTGGTAAGTATTATGAATCTGACACAGTATTGCAAAATGGTGGAGATTTTAATGGGATAGGTAAAAACAAAATTCCTGCTTCATATAATCACAAACATAAAAGTAATTATACATACACACACACACACAGGAGGAGGGAGTGAATGGGGATATGGTTCAGTGGGTAAAGTGCCTCCCATACAGACACAAAAAGAAGACTTTTGATACCCAGCACCCATATAAAATGCTGGAGAGTGGAAATGCATGCCTACAATCTCAGTACTAGGTGGGAAGGGGCAAGGAAGGTGGATTTCTGGAGCTCATTGGCTAGCTACCCTAACTAATTGTTGAGCTTCATGGTCAATGAAAGCCCTTGTTTCAAAAAATATGGTGGAGCATGATCAAAAGAGATACCTGGCATTGACTTCTGACTTTCATACATGCATGGACAGATGCATGTATATGACCCCCCTCAAACATGCACGTAAACAGAGATCTATAAGGACAGAGATTCTCAAGTAATTGAAAAAAATGGTGTTTTAATTAAAGATAATACTTACTTTTAAAATATCAAAAGTGTTTTAATGTATCAACTTGTGATAAAATAAAATGAAAATAACAAGGTAGAAATAATTCATATGCTTAGAAAACATTAATTAAAAAGCTCATTTTTCTTTTAAAGTGATATAGTATAAAATGCTTTCATTTCATTAGGAAGGAAGAAGTGAGAAATAATTATCATGATATATTTTTCCCTTGGATCTCTAACACTAATATGCAGTGTCTGGACAGACTCAACAGTACTTAGTTACACCATAAGGAGGCCAGACTTGATAGATAGACAAACTCAGAGAAAACACTCTACTGATCTGAGGCTATTGCTCTACTTGAAGTATTCTTAAAATCTTCCAATATTTTGACTAAATAATAGAATATCTAAGAGTTACTCCAAAGCTGGTTGATATGCTATATCATCCTTTCATAATAACAGAATATTAATATAGAACATAATTCCTCCTCTCTGGTATCTCTTATTACAACCTTGTTAGATTTCTTAGATTTATTAAGAAACAAAATATGTAATGGCACAGGAAAACCAAAATTACGATGTCCTGCTATTGTAAGCTGGAAAATGCCAGTGACATTCCATATTCACTACAGTTTTAGACACACTCCACTTACTGTGTCAGAGCTGCAGGGGTCACTGAATCCCCAGTGTTTGCAGCAACTTCACGATGGGAAGATTATGTTGTGCAGAAAGTCTTGAAGCCACCCTAACCCTTCAAAAGAAATTGATTTATCCAGGGTTCGAACACCAAAAAACATGGGACTTAACACTCTGCTCACTCTTTTGTTTGTTTTTCTTTTCACATAAACATCTCCTTGTAACAACCACCCAATTGGCATGATTGAATTGAAGAAAATATAGAAATTGTGTAGCCTAGAAGAAAACGAACAGACTCCCAGTGCCATAACTTGTATGGCTTTGGGATTGAACTGACTGACACAACAGGGAATGAAAAAATGACACACAAATCCAGAAAAGCTGGCATGGGGTGGGCCATATGCTCTGATGGAGGGGCACCAGCAGCTTGGGAACTCAACATGTTTATTATGTACAGCTAAAGGAGGAGATGAGATCGACAATCCTTGGTAGGAGGTCTCTGTAGGGAGCAGGCTCAGGCTGCATTCATCACAAGGAGGAAACTGTGGCTGATACTTTCTGAACACATTGTCAACATCCATATTTGGACCAGGAGAATGCCTTTTGGTGAGGTCCTGCCATTGCCATGGGTTTTATGCATTGGGGGCCTTGACATAGCAATGAATGCTCATCTATACAGGGGTACACACCGTACCCTCATCTAAATAAAGTATTTGGAATGATACTTAGTCACTCTATTTATACCAACTAGATTCGTTGTATTTTCTATTATTCATGAAACTCTGAGAAACAATATTTTGATATGATTTCAGTTGATTTAGGTGGTTCATCTTTTCTTCTTCCTTCCTTTCTCTTTTTCTTTATCCTTCTTCCAAACAATATATCCCAACTGCAGTTTCTCCTCCCTCCACTTCTCCTACCTTCCCCTCCCACAGACCTACTGCTCCTCAGTTTCCCTTCAGAAAAGAGCAGCCCTCCCATGGATAGCAACTGAAAATGGAATAACAATATACAATAAGACTAGGGACAAATCCTCATATCAGGGCTGGATGAGGCAACTCAGTAGGAGGAAAAGGATCCCAAAACAAGCAGAAGAGTCAGGGTCAGTGCCACTCCCACTGATAGGGGTCCCACAAGAACACAAAGCTAAACAACCACAACATATTTGTAAAGGACCTAGTAAGACCCATGCAGGCTCTATGATGTTCACTTCAGTCTCTGTGAGTCCCTATGGGCCCTGTACATAGTTGATTTTGTGGGTTGTGCTCTTCTGGTGTCATCAACCTCTGTGGTTCCTACAATCCTTCCTCCCCTTCTTCCACAGGGTTTGCTGAGCTCTACCTAATGTTTGGCTGTGGGTCTCTGCATCTACTCCCATCAGCTGCCAGAGGAAGCCTCTCTGATGACAATTGGGCTAGGCATTGATCTATGAATATAGCACAATATGGTTAGGAATCATTTCATTCACTTTTTCCTTTTTTTCTTTTTTCTTTTTTCTTTTCTGTCAATCACGTTTGGTTCTATCTTAAGTCTCTGTGGCATCCAGCTTCCATTTCCTAGCCATCCAGGTAGGGCCAGGCATTGGCTGCCTCTCATGGCGTGGCGCTTATATTGGAGCAGTCATTACTTGGTCACGCCCACAAGCTCTGAGTCACCATTGACTCAGCACATCT
Source organism: Neotoma lepida (assembly GCA_001675575.1). Lineage (NCBI taxonomy): Eukaryota > Metazoa > Chordata > Mammalia > Rodentia > Cricetidae > Neotoma > Neotoma lepida. The sequence continues at coordinate 16,479 of LZPO01067751.1, forward strand.
TTCAGTAAGGACACATTGTAGGTCAAAGGTTTTATGGCTGGGTTGGTGTTCCAGTCCTACCACTGGAAGCTTTCCTTTGTTACAAAAGATGGCTCCATATCTTCCATTAAAGACTCCTTCCTAGAGTCACCCACATAGATTTCAGGAAGTTTCCACTGTACTAGATTTCCACCTGCCCCCCAATGCCCTCCAATTCCAGTCATCTCTCCTTGTACTCTCTACCTCTGCTCCTCTGTGCCCAGCCTGATTCCTCCTGTTTCCATCCTCATCTGTCCCCAGTCCACCCACAAAATCTATTTTATTTTCCCTTCCCAGTGAGACCCAGGTGTCCCCCCTAGGTCCTTTCTTGTTACTTAGCAATTCTAGGTCTGTGGATTTCAGAGTGATTATCCTTTATTTTACAGCTAATATCCACTTACAAGTGAGTATATCCCGTTTGTCTTTCTGGGTCGGGGTTACCTCAACTCATGATGATTTTTTTTAATAGTTGTTTGCCTGCAACGTTCATGTCATTAAAACAAACAAACAAACAAACAAACAAACAGGTGAGTAATATTCCATTGTGTAAATGTACCACATTTTCTTTATCTATTCCTTAGTTGAGGGCCATCTAGGTTGTCTTCAGTTTCTGGCTGTTATGAATAAGGCCACCATGAACATTGTTGAGCAAGTTTCCTTGTGGTAGGATGGAGCATCTTTTGAGTGTATGCACAAGAGCTGGGTTTTGAGGTAGATCAATTCTCATCTTCTGAGGAACTATCATATTGATAACTTTAGTGGCTGTGCAAGTTTGCACTGCCATCAGCAATGGAGGAATGTTCCCCTTGCTCCACATTCTTGCCAGCATGAGCTATAACATGTGTTATTGATCTTTGCCATCCTGACAGAAATAAAATGGAATCTCAAAGTAGCTTTGATTTGCATTTTCCTGATGGCTAAGGATGTTGAACATTTATGTGTTTCTCGGCTCTGTGAGTTTCCTCTATTGAGAATTCTCTGTTTAGATCTGTACCCAGTCTTTAAATTTGATTGTTTTATTTTGAGGAGGTATCTAGTTTCTTGAGTTCTTTATATATTTTGAATATTAGCCCTCAGTCAAATGTGGAGTGGGTGAAACTCTTCCCATTCTGGAGGCTGCTGTTTTGTACTATTGACAGTGTCCTTTGCTTTACAGAAGCTTTACAGTTTCATGAGATCCCATTTATTTAATTATTGATCATAGTGCCTTCACTATTGGTGCTCTGTTCAGAAGATTGTCACCTGTGTCATTGTATGCAAGACTATTTTCCACTTTCTCTTCTATCAGATTCATTGTGTCTGGTTTTATATTGAGGTCTTTGATCCACTTGGATTTATGTTTTGTGCAGGATGATAAATACACCTCTATTTGCATTCTTCTACATGCAGACATCCAGTTAGACCAACACCAATTGTTAAAAATGCTTCTTTTTCATTGTGTATTTCTGGATTCTTTATCAAAAATCAGGTGTCTGTATGTGTTTGGATTTTTATCTGGGTCTTTGATTCTATTCCATTTACCAATGTGTCTGTTCTTATGTCAATACCATGCAGCAGGTTTTTCATTTGTTTGTTTTGCTTGTTTGTTTCAAACTTGACTCTTCTGGAACTCATTCTGTAGACCAAGCTGGCCTTGAACTCACAGAGCTCCACCTGCCTCCTATGTGGTTTTTGTTACAAAATCTCTATAGTATAGCTTGAAGTCAGGGATGGTGACAACTCTGGAAGATTTTCGTTGTTCAGGATTGTTTTTAACTGTCCTGGGATTTTTGTTTTTCCATATAAAGTTTAGTATTGTCCTTTTAAGGTCTGTAATGAGTTGTGTTGTAATTTCAATGGGGATTGCATTGAATCTCTAGATTTCTTGTGGTATAATGGCCATTTTTAGTATGTTTATTCTACTGATTCATGAACATGGGCGATCTGTCCATCTTCTAATATCTTCTTCAGTTTCTTTCTTCAAAGACTTGAAGTTTTTGTTATAGAAGTCTTTTACTTGCTTGGTTATGGTTAGCCCAAGATATTTTATATTGTTCATAGCTATTGTGAAGGCTATTGTTTCTTGGATTTCTTTCTCTGTCCATTTGTTGTTTGTATGTAGGAGGACTAGCGATTTTTCTTTCATTTTTAGTTAATCTTATATCCAGCCACTTCATGAAGGTGTTTATCAGATGTGTAAGTTCCCTGGTAGGATTTTGGGGTTCACTTATGCATACTATCTTATCATCTGAGAATAGTGATACTTTGATTGACTTCTTCCTTTACAATTTACATCCCTTTGCTCTCCTTCAGTTGTCTTGTGGCTCTAGCTAGAACTTCAAGTCCTATATTGGATAGACAAGGAGAGAATGGGCAGCATTTTCTTGTTCCTGATTTTAGTAAATTGCTTTGATTTTCTCTCTATTTATTAGCTATAGGTTTGCTGTAAATTGCCTTTATTATTTTATGCCCCTTGTCTCCCTAATCTCTCCAAGACTTTTGTCATGAAGAGTTACTGGATTTTTTCAAAGGCTTTTTCTACATATAATGTGTTTTGTTTTTGTTCTTGTTGTTGTTGTTTATGATGATTTACATTGACTAATTTTTATATGTTGAACTATCTCTCATCTCTGGAATGAAGCATAATAGATTATGGTGGAATGTTTTTTGATGTGTTCGTGGATTTTATTTGTGAATATTTATTGAATATTTTTGCATCAATGTTCATGGGGGAAATCAGTCTGTAATTTCCTTCTTTGTTGAATCTTTGTAGTTTGGGTGACTATGACTTTATAAAATGAATTTGGTAATGTTCTTTCTGTTTCCATTTTGTGGAATAATTTGAATCATATTGGTATTAGTTCGTCTTTGAAAGTCTGATAGAATTCTGCACTAAAACTGTTTGGTGCTGGGCTTTTTTGGGGTTGGGAGACTTTTAATGAGGACTTATATTTCCTTAGGGGTTATAGGTCTATTTAAGTTCTTTATCTGATCTTGATTTGATGTTGGTAAGTGGTATCTATCGCGAAAATTATCCATTTCTGTCAGGAGCCATTATCATGAGGTATTGTGGATCAGGCAGTGAGAAATTCAACTGTCATTAAAAGGTCAACCCATCAGAACCCTTGGTTCTGAGGATTTAAATCAAGAATGAAAGGCATATTGGCGTTTTTGCCTTTTGAAAGATTTGGCTATTTCCTGCTCTAGATTTCCTGTGTGAAGCCATAAGCTTTGCCCCCTTGATTACAATTTTGGGATTTATTCCCATGACATAGCAGTGTTTTGATCAATTATTGGGCATAATTTCTCCCTTGTGCTGAATGTGTTCACCCCTACTCTGTGGGACCATCCTGTGAGAGAATTTAGTCAAGAAGTCAGTAACATTGGTTCCCACAACCTAATATCCATTCCATTCCCTAAGACATTCATTAGAAGCTAGCTTCCTTCAATCATCTCCCATTTGGCAGGACATATGGTCAGGAAAGTAGTCTTTCAAATAGATCACATTTGGGATCTTCAGAGATAAAGGAACGTCCAAGTTCGTTTGATTTCTAGTCCCTCCTGATTATGGAGATTGAGTGCCCTAAATTCTTCCACAGCTGACTTGGGAAAGTGCTAAACTCAGCTGACCCCCCACCAGCTCTACCCTAAAAAGCTATTCATCCCCCTCATTCTAACCACTTAGGTGATAGATGCAAATTATTGCACATTATCACTAACCCCTAGTTTAATTAAGTACTCTAGAAATGAAGCATCATGCACAAACTCCCTTAGAATTGAGAAGCCTATTAAATCAGCCTTTCTGCGTCTTAGCACTGTCCAGGTGCCCTTCTAGCCATGCCTCCCCAGAACCATGAAAACACTGACAGTGACTCTCAGGCCAGCCAACTGTTTTATGACCCTGAGAGAAATTCTAGCCCTGTAACTTTGTGGTTATCAGAGATTGCCTTTGTTTTATGTGTGTATATAAACTGAAAAACTTTGCAGCACATTGGTAGAAGAATAAAGAGACATGCACAGAAAGAACATAGTGTGAGCAGATTCATCCCTTCACCCTCAGATATTAGTTATTCCCTCACTTATTGTAGAGTCTCTTTTAGACCCTAAAAGAAGACGTTAGGGGATGGCACCTTAAAAGCCCTCATTACATTTCTTTTAGATTTTCCAATTTGGTAGAGTATATTTTTAAAGCATGAGCTAACGATTCTTTGGATTTCCTTAGTGTCCATTGTTATGTTCCCTCTTTTGGTTCTGATTTTGTGAATTGGGATATTCTTCTTGCCTTTTAGTTAGTTTCAAGAAAGGTTTGTTCATCTTGTTGATTTTGTCAAAGAACCAACTTTTTTTCATTGATTCTTTGTATTGTT
>LZPO01067753.1:0-10557 GCA_001675575.1 Neotoma lepida
TTGAAGATGGAAGACCTAAAATCTACCTGGACTGCGATGTAACTAAAAAATTAAAGAAAGCTTCATACTTTACAGGAGAGGTTGACTTCTGTCTTAGTTAGGGTTTTCAAGCTGTGAAGAGATGACCTGAACATTGCAACTCTTATAAAGGAAAACATTTGATTGAGCCTGGCTTACACTTCGGAGGTTTGGTCCATTATTGTCATGGTGGGAAGCATGGTGCCACATAGGCAAACATGGTGCTGGAGAGGTAGCTGAAAATTCTACATCTAGATCAAAGATTAGCAGGCAAAACAAAGAGAAAGCCTGGGCCTGGGCCTGGCTCAAGCATTTGAAACCTCAAAATCCACCCCAAGTGACACACTTCCTCCAACAAGACCTCCTAATAGTGCCACTCCCTATGAGCCTATGGTTGCTATTTTCATTCAATCCACCACACCTTCAATGTGTAATTAAGCAATGAGCTAGACTTCCTTAGGTAGTTGTGGNATGTTGTGGAATATTCCTTTACACTGTGTCAAGATATGTCACTGTGATTGGTTTAATAAAAAGCTAAATGGCCAATAGCTAGGCAGGATTTGGGGGACAGAGAGAATACTGGGAAAAAGAAAGGTAGTCACTAGCCAGATGGAGAGGAAGCAGCATGAGCTTTACAAAATAAAGATAACTAAGCCACTTAAAAGAACATAAATTAAAAGATATAGGTTAATTTAAGTTATAAGAACTAGTTAGGAACAAGCCTAAGCTATTGGCTGAGCTGTCAAAATTAATAAGAAGTCTCCATGTGGTTATTTGGGAGCTGGCAAGTGAAACAAAAAAGTCCTCCTACAATTAGCTGTTGTAGAATATTATTTTAGGATGTGTTACATTTGTTTATGCTGTGGAACATTTGTTTAATGATGCAAAGATGTGTTGCATTCTTTTATGCTGCACTGTTTAACTCTGTGAAGCTGTGTTACTTTGCCTGTCTAAAACACCTGATTGTCTAAAAAAGAACTGGATGGCCAATAGTGAGGCAGGAGAAAGGATAGGATGGCAGGCAGATAGAATAAATAGTAGGAGAAATCTTGGAGAAAAAAGGAGAAGAAGGAGCAAGAAAAGGAGGAGAGGAGGACATCAGGGGCCAGCCACATGGCCACACAGCCAGCCACAGAGTAAGAGTGAAAGTAAGATGTACAGAAGTAAGAAAAGGAAAAAGCTCAGAGGCAAAAGGTAGCTGGGATCATTTAAAATTAGGAAAAGCTGGCAAGAAACAAACCAAGCTAAGGCCAGATATTTATAATTAAGAATTAGCCTTCACATGTGATTTATTTGGGAGATGGGTGTTGGGCCCCCAAAACACCAAAGACCAAGGAGTAAAAAATAACCAGAACAATTGGTGCCCAAAGTCTGGTCACATATTCCCACATAAGACCTGAAAAGGCTTTAAAAGGGGTTCTAAACACACAAAAATGGAGCCAAATGCAGCTTCCTACTCTCATGTCTTTCATGCCAGCTGCAGTACACACACATCTCTAGGCAGCTGCCTACGTGCTTGAGCCACCAGTGCACCATGAGCTAAGCCTCATGGTGGGCTTAAGGTTTTGTGCATGCAGACAAAAGGTTACAGATACACAGTAAAGAAGGTTTAGATGGGAAAAAAAACCTCAAAACATGTTACAGTGTGTTTAACAATGTGAGTAGGATTAAGAAAAAAATGGGTATAGACAGTCATAGAAAAAATAGTTTAAAAATAATAAAGTATTTAAAGAAAGAGTAAAGTAATAAAAAAAGAATAAGCCACATAGAAATAGGAAATACATGGGAACTGCATCCTGTGTGTTGTGTTGTCCTTGAACTTTTTGAACTGAACATTGTAAATGTAATTCTTACCTGGTAATTGTTCTTATTGTTTATAATTTTACTNTGTTAGAGTTAAAACCATTTCTTTTTATAGACAAAAAGGGGGGAAAGTTGTGGAATATTCCTTTACACTGTGTGAAGATATGACTGTGATTGGTTAATAAAAAACTGTCAAGTAGCTAGGCAAGATTTTTGTGGCAGAGAGAATGCTAGGATGAAGAAAGGCAGAGTCGCCAGCCAGATGGAGAGAAAGCAGCATGGGCTTTACAGAGTAAAGGGAACCAAAACACTTAAAAGAATATAAATTAAAAGATATGGATTAATTTTAAGTTATAAGAACTAGTTAGGAACAAGTCTAAGCTATCAACTGAGCTTTTATAATTAATAAGAAGTATCTATGTGGTTATTTGGGAGCAGATAGTAGGGACAGAAAAATCTGCCTACAGCGATAATATAAAAAAACCTTCTAAGGAAAGATCTGAGAAAGCAAAGTGGAATTGATAAGCAGAGAAATTAGTTTCAACTAATTGACAGCTGAGTGGAAATATAAAGGATAAAATGTTTGGATATCCATTCTACATCCAATGGTTGAGCAAGTAAAGTCTTTTAAGCAGGAATAAAATATAACTCATTATTTTTTTAGATTAGGCATGGAAGTTTGTACTGATGCACACTGTTTATTGCTTTAAATAAGCTAGTATGGCAGCATCTCATTATTATGAAAAATATTTCCCTGTTAAAAGTGGGAAAAGCCATAATGATTCATATTTTAATTTGTATTTTCTTTTATAGAGTACAACATTCCAAACAAAACTAACTTTAAATGCTTCTGTCGAACAAGCATGTATTCTGTGACCTTTCATGTTTTGTACTTCTTCTCACTGTCCCATACAATGGCCATCATTATGTTATTTATAAACACAATGAATTTCTTTGTAGCTGAAATTCTTCATTAATTTGATCTAAAAATTGAAATTTGTGATCACAATCCAATCTAAGATAATCTTTGGTTATTATAATAAATTATAATTTCTCTTAACCAAAGTGAGATGATTTTTCAGTTAGAATATTTGTGCAAAATATTCAAATGGTAAAATGTAATAGCATAGCAATGAAAATAATAACTAGCATGTCCCCTTAAGAAACTCCCCCATTTCTACAATCNGACAAGCATGAAGCTTCCTACATAAAAAAATGTCTACTTTGTTAAAAAGTATATTCTTAAATGCAGACAAATATATACTGCTTATATAAATGTCACCATGTGATGTACCATTTGATCAGAGTAAATCCTAAAGGAATATATATATATATATTCCTTTAGGATTTATATATATATAATATATAAAACTATTGGGAGATCAGAAAAGAGTGAGTTGAATATAGCCTCCAGGGCTTTGAAACACACATTTTTGGCATCTAAAAGAAAGACAAAGTTATCTGTTCCTGCAGTACTTTGGTACAAATGTGTTTTACACACAAGGGTCATATATTTGTATTTTGCTCTATTGTAATGGATTAAGGCTGAGTCCCACAGCACTGTAATATTTGTATTGACAAATAGAAACCATATTTATTCTGAATGCATTCGTAACTAAGTGTACAATTCACAACTTTATCGCTTGTTTTATGAGTCCATTTGGCTTGGCACAGAAAAAAAATAATTAATCAAGTCTGTAGATCTCAAAGCCTGGTCTTTATTTATGTTTAAACTGCTTATTTATTAACATTAAGCATCTCCCATTTGGTCTCCAAGAGACATATAGTTACATGGAAACAGCCTTTTTCAGTAGATGATTGCAAAACTACAGATGCCTTTTCCCAACACCGTCACAGCTGAGGAGGTCCAACCAAATGAAAAACAGTTCTGATGAAGTGAGAAACAGAAAAATGGTACCATGCAGACGTTATTACATAATAAAATGCAGACCAGCACACATTTTTTAAAACTCTTTTTATTAAATTTATGTGAATCAAGAGGAAAGAGTGAAAAGTATATTTACTGATGATAAAAATACATCTCTTGTCTAAGATAATTCCAGTTATTTCACCTAAAACATATTCTTTACAAGGTTTCATTTTCTCTTGCATCCTTTTTAGCTAGCTGTCATCAACTCTAAAGTTAAACTTCTGAAACATTTAATAAGGAAATCAAATTTGTAGGTGATATTTTCCCAAGCAGGCAGCCTAATGCTGGGTGATATAACAAAACACTTAAATGAACATTAGTAGGCTGTCCTCACTAATCCTACTCTTAAAATATTTTAGATGAGTCATCTTAACCTGTTTCAACAGTCATTTTAATATGAGTGTCTAGCATGCCCACTGGAAATGATGCCAGGCATGTAGTACATGAAATCACAGAATATGCTATCTTTGAAAATGTTCCAGACAAAATTGTACTCACAGCATTGTCCTACTGGGAGATCAGCACCCTGATGGATTCTTAAATACGAGCAGATGTGTTTCCAAAAATACAAAATGCTAGAAGTATTCCTTATACTTCTGATACAATGCACCAATGTAGAAATTCAGTATCCGTGACTTTTAGCTTTTTAAAAGTGGTTTTAAGATTAAGGGGCCAGAGAGATGGTCCTGTGAGTAAGAGTGTGTACTACTCTTGTGGAGGACACAAACTCAGCTCTGGTACCCACATCCACTGGTTCACAACTTTCTATATGAAAATCCGATGACTGGAGAACTGACCACTTCTTGTGACTTCTATGAGCACCTGCCCACATACTTATACACAGATGCACACACACACAGACAGAGTTAAATGTTTCCATGAGTATGTATGCACATGAGGGTGGGTGTCCCTGGAGACCTGAGATGTCAGATTGCACTGGATCTGGATTGCAGACAGTTGTGAGCCACTCCAACACTGGAGTTGTGGGGAACCAATCTTGGGTCCACTGCAAGAGAAGTACACAATCAATCACTGAGTCATCTTACCACGCCTACAATAAAAGCATATCTTTTTTACTTGCATATGTTGGTTGGTCTTATGCTGAAAAACTTCAGAAGTATGTACAGTTTTTCTTTTGCCTTGACTTTGTGAATTGAAAGCATTTCCCAGAAGTGATTGCATTAAATTTTGTAGATTTAAAAGGTGTCAAATGTCCTTGAAGAATATGTCTCCATAAGAAACTCATGGATAAAATTTAAAAAATAAGTACATAAATATGTAAATAAATTATAAACAAAAAGACTGGAGAATAATAAGACTTGTTTTCTAGGGAGAAAAATGACACATCTAGACTGATAATTCTTGTTTATAAAATTTTAGAAGTTAAGTTGGGCGGTGGTGGCGCACGCCTTTAATCCCAGCACTCGGGAGGCAGAGGCAGGCGGATCTCTGTGATCCCGAGGCCAGCCTGGGCTACAGAGTGAGTTNCAGGAAAGGCGCAAAGCTACACAGAGAAACCCTGTCTCGAAAAAAAAAATTTAGAAGTCAAGAGAAACCTAATAAAAAACTATATGTGAATTATCAAAACAAAGACTGATATTATGTCACATTTACTGTAGGTCCAATAAAAAAAGTCACATATGAAAAAAAAATTAATCACGTCCATTTTTTATACTTTTCCCCTATTCTTTGTATGTGTGCATTAAGTACATGTCTGTGTGTACAAGTGTGCATATATGAGTGCAAAAAGATTTACCATGCATGCAGTGGTTTCAGTAAATGTAATTAGTCATCTCTAAGTGTCTGTCCTGAGTTTAACCCTCTCATGGAAGGAAAAATGACTTTTTTCTTTTAATTTTCTCCATCCATCTCTAGCACATTATGTTCCTTAAACTATACTCAATGTTTAGCACACACTTCAGTTCATCCCTACCATAGCTCCACGGAGTAGGTAGGTACTGTCTCCTTCATCTATGAGAAAATTGTGCTCCTGAGAATTTAGGTCATACATGAGAAAACCAATTAGTAATTCGTGGGATAGCTTAAATTCAAATTCAATGGTAACTCCAAAGTCAATTTTCTTAACCAATATTGCTTCAAGTTATCCAATAAATTAACTCAATATATTAGGACAAAAGGAACATAAAAGTGATTCCAATTAAGTCTGTTTAATTAAAATTCATCATAAATGAATAAAAGATTCATGTGAACCAAAGGCTGTGGAGACCCAGTCTCCAGCCCTAAATGCCCCTCTGCTTTCTTACACCACATCCAAGGAGGTTGCAGAGGAATACAAATCTCTCACACAACCCGAGGTATGATACTTTACATATACATATATGTTATACATTTTACATTTATATATATAATATACTCTTTACATCTACATTTATATGCTATAAATTTTGCTGTGATTTACATTTCTACAGTATTGACATTTATCCAGGTTAATGTCACAAAGATGGCTATGCCTGATGTTGATTTATAAGACCGCCATGTTTTTAATTTCTGTACAAGTGTTATTCTTCTGGCATATAACCTCTCTTTATAGACTCAGTCATACTGTACCCATTGTATATCCTTTGTANTTTCTTCCGAGAGACAAGAAAAGATAAAAAGATGTCATTATGATAATTTTTTCTATAAAGTTCAAAGAAAGCTGGATGATGTATTACAAAATTTTCTTGTTTTCTTTGCATTTCCAGATCATCTGAAGTGTTGTTTGTAAGATAACTATTTCTAGTCCCTGTCCCCAACCCCCAGGGAGTAAAATGAAGGTGAATCAAGCATTTAAAAAATATAACAAGCTGAGAGCTCAAGAGGTGGTGGCTCAGAGTTGAAACCATGCATTGCTCTTTAGAGGACCTGACTTCGTTTTCCAACACCCACTACTGTCTAAAACTTCAGATCCAGAGGATCTGACAATCTCTCCGGGCTCCATAGGCCCTGCATTCATACACACACACACACACACACACACTTAAAAATAAAAATGTAAAATATAACAACCAGTTTCAGAATAAGTTCTGTATATGAGTAAATAAATTATAAAAAATTACCACTACTTTTTCTTAGACAATAAAATCAGATATGTGTTCTACTCATGATTTGTGAACCTGGTACTTCATGCTTTGATATTTTGTCCAATAATACTGTTTATGACAAAACTCAGGACAATCCCTCCAAATGTGGGCGATTCAGTACTAAACTTGTAAGACATTCCTTTCTATCTCTTCCTGACCCACTAAACCAATTTCTGTATTATCNCTCTTATCAATGATGGAGCCTAAAGAAAGTATGCTGTGTAGAATGTCCTCCCAGGATCCTGAGTGATACAGAGGGCAGTTTCTTTTCCAAGTGTTGGAGGAGTGTGGAAAGCTTTTACTGTTGTAATTTGATATTGATCATTTCTATAATGGCCTCTAAAAATAGCAGCTTTCATCACAAACATACGGTTAGATGCGGCTGATGGTGGGCTTTGAGTCACTACAAATCAAAATGTTAATGACGTCTCTAGAGTTAATGTAAAATTAAGATTAAATAGTACAATTATTCTGACATGATCTAGCCTGAGACATACAATTGAAAGGTCAGAGAACAATTTGGGGTGATCTGTCCTCCTTTACCATGTGGTGTCGGGCTCAAACTCTGCACTCAGTGTTGAAGGCAGCAGCTTTGCCAGGTAAGCCAATTCAATGGCCTATTGGACCATAAAAAAAAAACTGAAAATTAGGCCTCAGTTGTGCAGAAATATGCATATCATAACACTTAGAGAAACAGGAAGAAATATTGTGTTGAACAAAGTTAAGAGGCTCTTTATATGCAATAGGATTCTAAACATGTCTAAATATCAGCACTGTAGTAAATTTGATATAGTCTCAGTCAGTATGCAAACCACACTTGCTGTAGGTCCCGTGTCCAGCAGTAGATGGCCAACACAAAATGAACTCAATGGTACTTTTATAGATATTTTTTCCTCATATTGCTTCGTTTTGGCATTTTTATTTTACTGGTCTTTTGCTTGTATATTATGGTTTCCAATTTTATGTTTTTGTAGTGTGTGTGTTGCATTTTAATTTTAATTTGTTTTGCTTTTTAATTCCGTATTTTTTTTGCTTGTTTGTTTCCCAAAAGAGAGAGTGGGAAAAGGTTTGAATTGAGTGAGTGGGGAGGTGGGGAGGATCTGAGAGGAGTTGGGAAACTATGATCAGAATATACTTTACGAAAAAAAGAACCTGAGCATATACTCTAAAGGAATTTTCTTTTGGGACATCCAAAGATATGTGAATTTTGATAAGTTGCATGAAACGTTATGNTGAAATGTACTATTGACTTAAGAGAAATAACTAAAACTCAACACAACAGCAAGAAAAAACTTAAAGCTGTTCATGGCCAATGCCAATGACTGCCACTCATTTATCAGGATAATCGTTTTGTAACCAATTGTGAATACACTGAAATAATGTATTTTACATTTCAACTTTCTTTGTAGCAAAACTGGACTATATACTACTATTTCTTTACAAACGCTAGATTTAAAAATAAAAAATCTTGGAAGCTGGAGAAGTGGCTCAGCAGTTAAGACCCTTGCTGCTCTTGTAAAACATCAAGGTTCTGTTCCCAGCACCCACATGGTAGCCTATAACCATCTGTAACTCCAGTTCTAGCCTCTGAGACACCAGGCACACATGTTGTACACTTACATACATGCAGACAAAACAATCATACACATAAAATAAGAATAAATAAATACTTAAGAATAAGAATTTGAATATGAACGTCAAAAATAATTGATTTGAGAACAATAAAAAGCTAACATTTCCCATATTTTGCCATCCAGAGCCTACATTCTTTGATTTAAGAAAACTGCAAGCTTTTATTTCTTCATAAATAAATATGTGATGTGTCTATAATGATCTTATAAGGCGATGATTATTAATCATCACCATATTAATTGAATATTGATATGCTATAAAGTACAAAATGTAGCCATTTCTAAACACCTATCCTCAAACCGTAACTCTTTGTTTGATTGTAACAAATGCAATGTCCAGATCTGATTTCCATAGCATATTTGAATGTCAATCTCAATAGATAAAGCAGTAGTTGATAGTATTAAACCTATTAAAACTGGTGTCTATACACTAACTCTGTTGAAGTATATCATCTAGCTAATATTCTCATCATTGTAACAAATACTGTCCTTTAACAGGTGTTCCTCACTTTAAGATGAAACTAAACTTGGAAAAAAGTGAAAGCAAAGCCTCAGAAGACGTCTGCATACTCTAGGAATAAGAAGATGCTTGACAGGATAAGTAAGCATGTGTTGGCAACACAACTCATCCATATGTCAGTGACAAAATTGAAACCATCCTTTCATGGAGTGCAAACATTGATTGCTATGCATTCTTATAAGCAAAGGACCACAAACAGTACTGGAGCATTCTCTGATCTTCTTCCATTTTTATGTAAAGTCCAAAAAAAAATGTATCAGTTAAAGGAAGCTTCTAAATTCAACTCAGAAGCAAACAGGAACTAGGAAGTGAAAAGGGGAGGAAGGACAAACTATGTAAAACTGAAAACAAACAACACTACACTTATGTCCAACTAGAAAGTATTATTCACGAATGGGTATAAAATGAGAAAACATAATCAGAGATGAATGCCATGTTTCATTCAAGCTGTGTATTTTATCCCTTCATCCTTCATCTTTCCTCCCTGATGTAGTAGTTACAACTGTTCATTCAGTCCGACGCAGCCAAAGCACCTCTTATTCCTTCTCAACTTGAGTTCCTTCAGGAGACTTGTAATCATAAGGTGATGGATTATTAGCTCTCTATCCTTCAGAGTTCCATCTCTCACATCTTCCCTTACTTGGTTTAATATGCTGCAGCCATACTGAATGTCTTTTTGATACTTACTGGGATTGTCCATCTATAATAAAATGCCCTGCCTGCCTGAAAAACACTGTTTCTACCGAAGGTCACCAGGCTGACTTCTTTGCTTGTAAGTACTGCTCAATCACAGATAATGAAAGGTGTTTATCTTTCACTTTCTATACACTCATAACATATCCTAAGGTCACTTGTAGAAAAGGTAGTGCAGGAGATAGTAAAGACTTCAATACAGACAATTCTATCTTCCCACTTTCTACCAAAGTGTAGACCTCATTACCATTATGATAGACATAGTTACTTCTGACTTGTTTGTCTCAAGTAGGTGCCATTGCTACCTTGCCAGGTAGACTCTATTTGAAGATGGTGATTAAGATACTTCTGGAGTAACCAGGCTGTGGTGGTGTGCACCTTTAATCCGAGCATGCAGGCAGGCAGAGGCAGGCAGATCTCTGGAAGTTCAAGGTCAGCCTGGTCTACAGAGTGAGTTCCAGGACAGCTAGAGCTACACAGAGAAACCCTGTCTTGAAGACCAAAAGAAAGATACTTCTGGAGTGAAAAAAGTCATACTACCACATGGGATAATGCCCCCCGTACACACACATACACTTTAGTCCTCTTTAAAAGCAAGCTAGAAAGAACACATAGTATACTTCAAAGGCTCTCAACAAAGCCATTGCATGACACTCCTTCCCTGTAGGACAGATGTATTCTTTAGTGATCTGGAGCAGGTGATGGATAAGTAAAAACAGCATTCTGTGAGTGTTTGAGGGGTTATAATCCAAAAACTTTAGATGCTCCAAACTAAATAAGTAAAATACATTCTTAACAAGCTTAACAAGACATGTCTTTCCAAAACATATAAGAAAAAATTATGACTAATTTCTATGTGAATTCAAGTGAATAAAAATT
>LZPO01067753.1:10712-20783 GCA_001675575.1 Neotoma lepida
TTGAGAAAGCCCATTGTACAAGTGTCTTTTTCTTCCAGCCCTTATCAACCATGTTACCTAGCCATTCATACCCCTGTGTGTGTGTGTGTGTGTGTGTGTGTGTGTTGAGAGGACCAAGCAGATGCCATAACAGGCTGCTCAGTCTTCTCTCAGAGATCAGGCCTCAATTTCAGTTTCCTGAGACTAAGCAAGCAGTTTCAGGGAGGGTCATGAACAAAAGACAATTAATCACTGATGCCCTGTCAGCAGGGACAGGGAGATAGGATGCACCAAGCCTGGGCCACTGAGCCAGCCCCCGAAGTCAGTATGTGCTAGGCCAGCCAGCCTCCACAACAGCTCAGGGACAAAGCTTGGGACTTGTCCAGGCCTGCCCAAAAATGCATAACGGTAACCCCCAATTAACCCTAGCCAATTAAAAATTACTAACATGATTGCCACTCACATAAACCAATCCTGAGTCTGTTCCTATGTAATCTGTAGACCCCAAGACCCACCCCTTGCTTTACCCCCTATAAAAACCCTGGCCCATTGCTACTTGGGATCTCTCCTGCTCTGCTGTTGCTTCAGACAGATGGAGAGGCCTGAGTTAACTCAAAATAATAAATAATAAAAGATTAAATAAATAAATAAAAGATTCTTTGCTTTTGCATAGGATTTGGTCTCTTGGTGGTCTTTGGGACTCTGGGTACAACAATGTGTATGCGTGTAAGACTGACAAGCATAGAATTCCCAAGAGTTCCAGAGGCTTCAATTCAGTTCAGTTCCTGCTGTTCATGTTGCCTACTCAACTGTTCACCCTTCCCTTTCACTCATCTGGACCTGGAGCTGCCATCCNTTTGTCTGTCTGTTTCTACATCTACACCCAGTCCCAACCTTTCCTTTTGTCCTTACAAAAGGACTCAACTGGGAAGCTTCANTATCAAGTCTGTGANGCTCAGAGCTGATACTGTTGCCTTAGCTAGATCTTGCCTGCACCTTGCTACAGTTTACTATCTTACCAGCAGAGANACTCCCATCCCTGTTGTTTTCCCAGCTGTGGTTTCTTGAGCCCTCTGAGATNTCTTGTCTAATTAACACTATGTGTGACACTCATAAATCAGAGAAGAAGCNNCAGTTCTCAGATACATACTCTTAAGCATTTCTCTGAAACATAAATGNGTTTCACTCTTTAGACCACAGAACAATTTGAACCAGGGAAACCTNTGAGCCCTGAGCTCATTTCTAAGATGATTGCCCCATTCACTTAGNTNTTAGAAGGTTAAATTTAACTATTTCTTTCTAATCATCTTATTCAATGAGAACAGAATAATCAGCTATCTATTGTAATGCCATTTCAATNCATACTCAGGATGACTTCCGGATTTTCAGTCAAATATGTTACATGGTGATAATTTATGTTAATGATGAAATGAGTCCTGAGCTTCACTCCCACTGGAAAAGTAATCTCTGACATTCAGTTCCTTGCAGGATAATCAGCCTTAACACGGAATAAAACTTTATGATCTGTAAGTTTTAATTAGGTAAGTTTTTCAATTGCTCCTAAAATGAGAGTAAGTTGTCAAATAAAAGAAACAGAGTCATGGAGGAAGGGACTGGTGTCAGAAGTCTAATTTTAAAAAGGAAAATCACTGTGATGTATTTGGAGTAATTGCAGCCTGAGCAGTGGGCAGCAGCTCGGAAGTGGCAATGTATTTTGAAACCTTGCGGTTCAGCTTATGATAGATTTTGTTTGGATAGGAAGAAAGTACAGAGGATACAACATCATGGTGGAGTTTAGTCAAGGCTTACCGATTCGTTACCACTCAGCAGTGACAAGCTGTACGAAGGTCAAAACAAAATNAGCTTCACAGTTCAGATGTGGACTATACAGNTGGGANTGGGNTCACAGTGCACATGCACATGTGTGCACACATGCAAGCCCCCCACAAACACACATACACATGCACACACACACATGCACACACACGCGCGCACACACACACAAACACATTAGTCACATTTAAACTTCGTAGAAATCATAAAACATTGTCCAAAAGTAATAAAATGTATGTCTCAATCCCAGAAAGACAAAGGCAAGTTTAAAGAGGCGTTTTTGCTTGAGGCAACCTCCCTCCTCCATATTGAGACTTAACCAAGGATCTATTATCCCCTCTTCCATTTTTATTGCTTTTTTACTTGATTTGTTGGAGTTTTCAGGTGCCCCTATAACCATTGGCTCCTTTTCTAATTGCAAAACTAAAACTAAACTTCTCTCAGNTGCACTNANTGACTCCTNAATTCCCTTTTCAACTAGTCAACTAGAACAGAAAGTAACCCTCGTTTACTCAAAAGATCNTCTCAATCCAGTTTCTTTCTATCCCCACAATTTTATCCAAATTGCTTTTTACAATGCCATTAATGCTGTCTGCCTGGNAATACAGAGAGTTTTGAGTCTTCACTGGCTTGTTTGTNCTGTAATATTTGAATCAACAGCCTTCTGAAAGACTGGCTTCCCATTCAGGTTTCTACCCATTTCTCCATGTTTTGCACTGATNTTTNCTCCAGAATCTGCTAAAACAATTTGGAACCAAGGATTCTGTCCTTTGCTCTGAAAANTCCTCTGATTCCCCAAATCTTTATGCCTCAGATCCTANATCTCTAAACCAAAAGCAAAATGAATGTGACTCATTTCAATGTTCTACAAATTCTCAAGCTTAGCTAATAGTTTGAGAANTTATCAACTCCTTCACAGCTCTCCCCCTCCTGAATTTGTTCCTGAGTGAATGATGCTGCATACACTCAATTCTACAGTAGAATAGCCTCCTTGCTGGACATCTCCATCTCTACACAGGTTCTATTTGGGCTTCTTACTGTTCCTCTGTCTCAGAAATACTTCTCAGTGTTCCATCCTCTTCTCTCAATGGCCACTACTTTCAATTCTTATAATTCTCTGCATTCCATCCATATTATATCAGTGCATATGTACTATATATCTCTTTCTGCCATGAGCCTGGCCTTTCTCCTGTTGAACTTCCCCACTCCTTCTAAAAAGATGGTCCAATCATTTTTCTATAATTTAAAATCTTACAATGTTTAAACATTGTCCTACAGTATTCAAATATTTCAGAGGATTCTTGCAAGCATAAGTAATCCAATTGGGTTCAATTTCACAAGAAGTTCATGGAAAAGTCCTTGTGTTTATACAGTAAGCATTTTATCAAATGAGCTATGTCCCCAAACTCCCTTTGTCATTTTTCATTTTATCCAGGCTCCTGGCTTACGTGTGTGAAACCACATTCAAGGCAGNTCTGCCNTGCTTAGATATTTCTTTCTATAAATGCCCTTCGAGACATACACAAAGACATTTTTAACCCACCCTGTAGGTGTACTTTGATCCATTAAAGCTGACAATTATATTAACAATCATACTGAGATANGAAGAAAACAAAATATTAAGACTAAACAGCTTACTGGTAAGAAGAGAGAGACTAAGACCCAAAAGGAATAGAAGCAGGGTTGGCTCTGCAAAGGACCAAAGGGAGAGTATCACCTAAGTATTTAGGAGCCATGTGGAAGTCATCATCTGATTAGTGTCCTGGACTACATATATGCAATCACTGTTTGTCCCTTATACACAGAGTTCTGTAAGAGNTCTTTTCCTCACTGATGATTAATAAAGGCATCTCTTCAATCATCTTTGGCACCCTTCCCAGTCACAGCTCAGCAAGAGTGACACCTGTTAGTGTTTCAGATTTTTCTTGACCCTTCTTTGACTTATCTCATACAGACAAATAGAGAAATCATTTTGTAATGTCTCAGGGGCTCATAAGCCTCAAGAAAGCCCTATATACTTTGTGAGAGATAATGGTCTGGAAGGGAAAAGTTCCATGCATGTTATGGGAGAAGCAAGTCTCCAAATGAGACTATATTTTGACACATCCTAAACTGAAATAGTGATGAAATATATTCCAGTAGGTAGTCAGAAAGGAGCTGAAGCTCCAGGGAGTCAGGACACTAAAGAAAAATGTAGATCCTTGGAAATGCATGAAATCACCTGAGGAAAGACTTTATCCAAAGAAGCAGAGGAGCCAAGATCTGAAGATAGTAAAAGGATGAAGCCAGGCATAGTGGCCCATGAGTATAAACCCAAGCACTTGAAAAGCTGAGGTAGGAGGACCTCAGAGAGTTTGAGGCCCAGACTGGATTACATAGGAAGACTCTGTCTTTAAAAATGAATAAAAAGAACGGACAGGAAAAAAAGAAAGGTAACCTATACAACAGATGCAGAAGCCAAGAACAAATAAAGTTTGAGGAGGAAAATGTAAACACAATACTTGTTGCTTAGAGCTCTAATAAGATGAGGTGAGGGAAGGGTAACAATGAGATCATTTCCTCCAACGCTATTATATAAGAGAAGTCCATATCAGTGAGCAATTCAGTGAATGAAGGAATTCAGCTTANAGGACACTGAGAGATAAAAGTGAGGAATAGACATGAAGTGTTCTATCACCAGAAATACTGAGAGAACAACTTAAAAGAGAATGGTTTATCTCAGCTTGTAGCTTCAGAGCCTCCACGTGCTTGTGTAGTATGTCATCAAAGAAATAGTGTATGGCAGAGGAAGGCTATCTGCCTCNGATAGGGAGCAAGAAGAGGGAACAGGGACAGTATATCCCTAGTGGCCTACATTTTTCTGCTAGGTCCCACTTCCTGAAATGCCTATAATTTCCCAGAATAGCACTGTCACATGACTGGGGAACTATGCTTCAACATCTAACCTAGAAGCCTGTGGAGGCTTCATATTAAAATCACACCTAATATTTAAAGTTTTTGTTTTTATTTGTTTATTTGGATAGGGTGGCACTATGTAGCCCAGGCTAGCTTCAAACTTGTAGTCCTCCCATCTCAATCTCCCAAACGCTGAAATGATGAGCTGCCACCATTCCCAGATGTCCTCTGGGATAACAGACATCTGTGTATAGTCAGAGCATACTTGTTCTCATTAAGAACTATATTGGTTTTGATATACTTCGTTATTGGACCAGGAGACAACTTGGAGTCATCACTACCTCTGTAGAGATCTATGAACATTAAACAAATGTTTGCTGTAGGAGTTCATGCACAGAAGAAAGGGATAGTAGTTCTACCTACACTGGATATATAAATCGAGAAAAAGAAAATGTCTAGCAGAAAAGACATCAAAAATGAAATTTCACATGACAAAGCCACAAACTTTGTGAAGCAGACNCNGGGAAGCAATCAACCATTTCTATCCTATATCATTTCCTTTTAATCTGGTGTAAGGAGAGAACAGATAACATGAGAAACACTGAAAGTAAATGACTCTGCCCAAAGAGTAGAAAACTACACAATCACATTCCCGAAGTCTAAAGGTCCCCTCACCCATAATGAACACAAAGCGCAGATATCAGATATGAAGAAAACAAAATATTAAGACTAAACAGCTTACTTGTCAGGGGCAAGAGACTTAGCTCTGAATGAATAGAAGCACGATTGGCTCAGCAAAGGACCAAAGGGAGAGTATCACCTAAGTATTTAGGAGCCATGTGGAAGTCATCATCTGATTAGCATCCTGGACTACATATATGCAATCACTGTTTGTCCCTTATACACATAGTTCTGTAAGAGGTCCATAGTATCACATAACCACTCAGATGAAACCAGATGGAGCTAACATGCATGCATCCCCCAGTATATGTGGGAAATANGAGCTGAGTGGGTAAGAAGTGTTCAAAAGCAACAAACCATACTCAAGGCTAAGAAACTCCTAAAGGAAGGTTGGCCATTGCTGATGTCTGGGTAGAAATTTAACCTCATAATCATTCTATTGAGCTCCACTGAGATACTGAATACAAAGCAATATAATCAGTTTGAACTAAAAGTCCAGGTAAGCATCTCTGGCACTGGTGGAGTTAAATTCATAATACAACCCAGAAAGTGGAGGGACATTAATAGATGCTATAAGCAAAGAAGAGCTATTTGGCTGGTATTTTAGTTTGTTTTCTGTTGCTGTGATAACACCATGACCAAAATCAACTTGGGGAAGAGAGGATTATTTCAGCTTACAAGTTATAGTCCATCATCAGCGAGGGAGGCCAANGCAGGAACCTGGAGGCAGGAACTGGAGCAGGGAGCATGGAGGAACGCTGCTTACCAGCTTTCTTCTAGGCTCAGGTTAATCTGCTTTTCTCATTACCACAGGCCTACCTGCCTAGGGATGGTACTGAACACTGAGCTGGACCCTCCTATATTAATTAGAAATCAAGTAAATGCCCTCANATAAATACCCACAGGCCAAACTGATGGAGAAAATTCTTCAGGTGAGTTTCACTCTTCTCAGTTGTGTCAAGGTGACAACCAAGATTAGCCATGGCAGGTCTACTCTGTGTCAGCTTGACTCACAAATATGTCACTGTAAACAGTACTCTTTCCATTTTTGTTTGTCCCCAAGACAGTCCTATCACTGCTCCACTAGTAGAACACTATTGAGGAAGCAACCACTGATAGATGAAACAAAACNGATGCATGGCTTGTTAAGAAAACACAATGTTCAATTCAAAACAATTGCCTTCACCGCTAATAAGGTTTGTAGAACTGGAAAAGAAGGATTGTACAGCCTGTACGAAGTACTGACTATGGTTTTAGCAACCAATGTCCAATGTTATAAATAGAAAGAAAATAATCTGAATAAGATAAAAAAAATACTAGAAAAGCAACAGATAAAATAGAGGAGATAGAGTAAGTTAAAAGGAGGAAACACTGGGATATTGTCAAAGTGAATAAAGGTTAAAGATGCATAAAGCTATTGAAAATAATAATAAAAATTATATAGAGATAAAATGGAAAAGAGTAGATGGGAATTAAGTAGGACTGAGAGAATGTATATGGTTTGCACATAAGATAATTCTTCGAGAAATAAAACAGAAAAGATGGAGAAACAATAAACTATAATAGAGCAATATGAAAACAAGAATATATTGAAATATTTATGCAATAGTGAAGATCTAAATGTGGCAAAACACAGTAGAAGGAAAGTAAAAATATGTCAACACTTCCTGTGGTGGTTCATCTTGATTGTCAACTTGACACACCTGGGAAGAGAAAACCTTGGTTGAAAAATTCTCTACTTCAGATTGATCACAGGGCATGTCTGGAGGGCACATTCTTGAGTGATAATTGATGTATGAAGTCCAAGTCCACTGTGGTCACTAGATGGGTTGACCTGTGCTAATAAGAAAGGTAAATGGACATGACCCTGGAAGCAGGTCAGTAAGCAGTGTTCTTCCACGCTCTCTGGCTTAGTTCCTGCCTTAAGCTCCTGCCCTGGCTTCCCTTGCTGATGATGGATGACAACATGAAAGCTAAAATAAGTTCTTTCTTCCACAAGTTTCTTTTGCTTGTGGTNTTTATCATACAGTGGAAAACAAAGTAGACAGAAATTGACTCCAGGAGTGGGGGGTTATAAGCTGGGGGGTTATATAAGCTGAACATATGGAAGAAGGTGGAGAATTTTGAAGTCAGGGGCTGGAAAAGACATTGGCTGCTCAGAGTTCAATGAGCTTTTATAGGAACTTGGAAGACAGAGCTGAGAGAAATGCAGATAATGGAAGGCCAACTTGTGAAGCTTTGGAGGGAAGCAAAGGCATTATTTGACTGTTTGTGTGATGTTTTGAATTAAATATTTGTGCGTGCTGATTAGCTGAGGCTGAAGAATTGGCTGTGATTAGCAAAAAATTAGCACCTCTGAAATGAAAGCTTACTAAGATAATGCATTACTGGCAAAGACAAACATAGTCTTTGTGGTAAAATACGGTAAAAAAAAATCTAAGATAATGGAACTAGAAAAAAACTAGAGCAGTTCAAATAATAGCTAATAAAATAGTCAAAATTAGAAGAGGTAAAGAAGGTTGTTTGATATTGATATTATGGAAATAATCCATTAAGAAGATATAATAGTACTAAACATGTACATAGAACATTAGTGCATCCAATTTATAAAACAAATACTATTTTATATAAAGACATAAATTTGTCTCAATATAATAATGGAGGGTGACTTCAATAAACACTGTCACCAAAGGACATGTCATCACAAAAATTGGACTTAACTGACAGCTACATAATATTCTACCCAAATACTGCAGAATGTACATTCTTCTCAGCAGTCTATAGAACATCCCTAAGTAGCCCATATTTAGGACACAAAGTATATCTTTACAAATTCAAGAAAAGTGAAATAATTTCTTATATTCTATCTGAACTCCATGGAGTAAAACTAGAACTAACCTGCAAGAGAAACTACAGAAAATATGCGAAATTATGGACATTAAAAATTAAACCACTGATTAATAAATATGTCATTGGAAAAATCAGAAGGGAAAATTCGAAGTCCTAGAATTAAGTGAATATGAAAATACAAGATGCCAGAATCTGAGAGAACCAAGAAAAGTGGTAATAAAATGAAAATATATAGCTATAAATGNTTATATTATGAAAGTCAGAGAAATTGCGAATATATAGCTTAATGATTCATTCCATGATCTTAGGAAAACAAGAACAAGCTTGACCCAAAATCAAAGACATAATTGAAGATCATAACAGAATTAAATGAAATGAAAAAATAATCACTGAAACAAATAATTCATTCTTTGAAAAGATAAATGTTACTAATAAATTCCTAGCTATACTAAGAAAGGAAAGATGACTCAAATTAATAAAATCAGAGATGAAAGAGCAGATATTATGACAGATAACAATAAATTCAGAAGATTTATGGCATACTCTGAAAGATCTATATTCCAATAAATTGGAAAACCTAAAAGAAATGAATTAATTTCTAGACATGTACCACATACAAAAATGAAAACAGTGGGATGTGAACAACTTAAACAGAATTATAACACCAGTGAGATTAAGGCCAGTCTCAGGTAGATTCAGCACTCAGTTCTCAAAAATCATTAAAGAGCATCAATGTACTTCAGCTAGTCAATGAAACAGAAAGGGAAGGATTCCTACTAAATTCATTTTACAAAGCTAACATCAGACTAATGCCAAAGCCAGCTAAAGACACAACAAAAATATATTATAAACCAATCTTCTGGATGAGCATGGATGTAAAAACATCTCAATATTGCCAAACTGAGTTCGACACTTAAAATAGATGATTCATAGGCATCAAGTTGCCTTCATTTGAGTATTCAATGTAATTCAACAGATACAAGCCAATAAATGTAATATTTCACATAAGCAGACTGAAGGACAGAAATCTCATGATCAAATCAACAGATGATTTGCTAAGGCTAAACATCTCTTCATGATAGAAACAATAAAGAATCTAGAAAAAAAAACAGCATACCCCACATAAGGCTAATCACAACAGCACCACCAACATGTAATAAATGGGAGGAAACTGGGAGCATTTCATTCAAAATCAAGATGAGACAGGGTACTCACCTTCTCCATTGTTGTTGAACATAATGCTCAAAGGCTTAGCCAGAGCAATAAGATAAAAGAAGGAAATAAAAGGAATACAAAGAAAGGCAAGAAGCCAAATTATCACTACTGCAGACAATAAATTGAGTATTGAAGGTGCCTCAAAAAATAAAGGTAGANTCCCACATGGTTCAGCCGTATCACCCCTATGGATTATCTGAAGGACTATACATCAAAATAACATAGCAATACTGCATACCATTGTTTATTGTAACATTATTCAAACTAGCCAAGTGTCTGTCAATAGATGAATGGACACAGAAATATGCCATTATAGACANACANCCCTCTTAATCCAGTCATAAAGAAAAGCAAAATTATGTTGCTTGCAGGAAATCAAGTTTAACTGGAAATCTTTGTATTAAACAAAATAAGTCAGACTCAGAAAGACAAATATTATGAATTTTATATGTATATACATGTAAGTTTTATATGGGCATATAATTTTATACATATATTATCTATAAAGATATATAATATAATTTTATACATACATATATAATCACTTGACTATGTATGTGATTACACAGTTATATGTGACTGCATTCAAGTAAAAGTGATCCTGGGTAAATAAGGAGA
>LZPO01067754.1:6858-20763 GCA_001675575.1 Neotoma lepida
CCTATCAATTATTTCCAGTGGTCTAAGGCGGGTTCATCCCTGTGGACTCTCCTGGACTTCCCTAGCACTCTATTTCTCCCTATTCCCCTGATTTCCCCATTTATCATGTTATTTCCTTCCTTGCTCTCTCTCTGTCTCTCTGTCCCTGTTCCTGCTTGAACCTCCCGCTCCTTTACACTCTCAACCTCCATCCCTTGCCCGCCATTTCCTCCTCCTCACTCCTAGTCAGCCCACGTAGATCGCATCCATTTCTCTCTCACTGGGTGATCCATACTTCCCTCCTAGGTTCCTCCCTGGAGCTGTAGGTTGCAGTCTGGCTATCCCTTGCTTCACATCTAATATCCACCTATGAGTGAGTACACATACCATGTTTGTCCTTCTGGGTCTGGGTTACCTCACTCAGGATGATATTTTCTAGTTCCATCCATTTACCTGCAAATTTCATATGGTCATTGTTTTTCTCTGCCGAGTAGTACTCCATTGTGTATTAGTATATCTTACAGGTAGGCTTCTGTTGTCCATTTCAGGGTTCGCAGCTGGGTGCTATTAACAATTGTCTTTCTCCTCCAGCANCACGCAGAGTACCTTCAGGTTCATGAGTGTTAGCCAGTGAAGGTTTTAGCTAGGAACCACCTCAAATTTTCTGCTTTCAGTGATAAATGTTTTTGAGTGACCCGTAGCCTTGGCAACAGCTTATGATGGTTACAAGCCTCCACAGGGACACCATTGATGGCGTNCTTTGCCTTAGAGAAGCTTTTCAGGTCCCACGTATTAATTGTTGTTCTTAGTGCCAGTGTTATTGTGTATGGTTCAAAAAGTTCTTTCCTATGTCAATGAGTTCAAGACTATTCTCCACTCTCTTCTATGAGATTCTGAGTATCTGGTTTTAAATTTCTTAATCCATTTGGAATTGAGTTTTATGCAGGTTGATAAATACAGATTAATTTGAATTCTTTTACATGCAGCCATTCTGCTTGACCAGAATCATTTGTGAAAATGTTGTCTTTACTCTGGTGTGTATTTTTGGTTCCTGTGTCAAAAGTCAGATTTCTGTAGGTGTGTGGACTTCCGCTTATATCTTAAATTCAGTTCCAGTAATCAATGTGACTGCTTTGATCATAACACCATGCTGAGTTTTTTGTTTTGTTTTAGCATATCTTTGGAGAAAAACAACAACAACAACAACAACAACAAAAACAAAAACCTTGATACCTAAAATTGTAATATCTCTAAGAGTTTTTTTTTCTAAATTCAGGATTGTTTGTGTGTGTGTGTGTGTGTGTGTGTGTGTTTCCATATGAAGCTGAAGATTGTTTTCTCAATTTCTGTGAAGAATTATGTTTGAATTTGAATGAGGATTGCACTAAATCTACAGATTGCTTTTGGTAGGGTGGACATTTTCACAATATTGATTCTTCCTATTAATGAATGGGAGGTTTTCCATCTTTTAGTGACTTCTTCAATGTTTTAAAGTTTTCATTATACAACTCTTTCACTTGCTTAGCTGTTGGAGTGTCCTGGTGGAGTTTTTAGGGTCTTTTATGTATAAAATCATATCATCTTTAAATAAAGATGACTTGACTTCTTCCTTTCCCTTCTGAACCCCCTTCATCTTTTTCAGTAGTCTTCTTAACCTACCCAAGACTTCAAATTCTTTATTGAAAAGGTGTGGAGAGAGTGACTAACCTTGTCTTCTTCCAGACTATAGTGGAAATGCTTTGTGTTTTTCTCCATTTAGTTTGACATTGGCTGTGGGCTTCCTGTAAACTGTCTTTATTATGCTGAAATACATCCTTGTATCCAGGACTTTGATCATGATGGGATATTGAATTTTGTCAAAGATCTTTCCTGCAACTAATGAGATGATTATGTCCTTTATCTGTTCATGTGGTGGATTACGGTTATTGATTTATGTTTGTTGAACCATCCCTGTCTTACATATATGGGATGATATTAACTTGATAATTGTAAATAATATTTTGATGTGTTCTTGAATTTAGTTTGCAAGTATTTTATTGAGATGTTTTGATGTTTTCCCATCTATGTTTATACTTTTCTTTTTTTGTGTGTGTGTCTTTGTGTGGTTGTAGTATCAGACATTATTTAACTCTAGAATTTCTCTGTTTATTTTTTGCCTGAATCACTTGTCTATTGGTAAGGGTAGAGTATTGGAGTGATCTACTATACCATTTGAGGGTCAATTCATGATTCTAGCTGTAACAGTATTTCATTTATAAACTTGGATGCCCTTGACTTTGGTGCATAAATCTTTTAAATTGTAATATTCTCTTAGTGGATTTTTAAAAAGGAGTATTTAGTGTCTTTTCCTATTTTTTCTGATTGGTTTTGGTTTGAAGTCTATTTTTTCAGATATTAAATAACTATACCTGTTTGCTTCTTGGACCTATTTGCTTGAAATACTTTTTTCCATCTTTTTAACCCGAGTTGATGTCTATCATTAATGGTAAGATGTGTTTCTTGGATGCAGCAGAAAGATGGACCCCGTGTTTTGATTTAATCTGTTTGTCAGTGTCCTTTTATGGGGAAATTGAGACCATTAATATTGAGAGTTATTAATGAGCACTATTTATTGATTCCTGTTATTTTTGTTGTTCTGGTGTGGGCACCCCTGTTTTGGTTTACTCATCTCTTAGTTCCTTTTCTTCTTGGGCATATTTAAACTCTTCAGATTAAAGTTTTCTTTTAGTGCCTTCTATATAGAGCTGGATTAGTAGAGAGAAATCATTTAAATTTGAATTCATTATGGAAGGTTTTTCCTTTCTGTGAAGTGTGACTGATAGTTTTCATCAATATAGTAGTCTGGGCTGGCATTTGTGGTCTCTTGCTGTTTTTAGAACATCTGTCTAGGGTCTTCCGGCTTCTGGAGTATCTATTGAGAAGTCAGGTGTTATTCTATTGGGCCTGCTTTTGCATGTGACTCTNTCTTATTTCCTTGTAGCTTTTAATACACTTTATTTGTTCTGTACATTTATTATTGGTCCTTGGGGATTTCTTTTCTTGCCCTATGTATTTGGTGTTTTGAATGTTTTTGTACCTTAATGGGTATCTCCTTGTCTGGATTGCAGAAATTTTCTTCTATAAATTTGTTAAAATCATTTTTTTGTGCCTGTGGCCTGGGTTTCTTCTCCTTCCCCTATACTTATTAACCATAAGTTTGGTGATTTCAGAGTGTCCTATTTTTCCTTGATATTTTGTGCCTGGATCTTTTTTTTAGATTTAACATGTTACTTAAAGTGAGATATCTATTCTTTCTATCTTGTCTTCAATGCTGAGATTCTGAATTCTTTCCATGTCTTATAATCTGTTGGTGAGTCTGAGTTCTGAAGTTGATATCCTCAGAAGTAATTTCTGATTTTATTTCAGTTTGGGTTTTCTTATTCTATTTTTCCCTTGAAGTTTTTTCGTTATTTCATTCAACTGTTTGTTTGTGTTTTTACTGTCTTTATTAAGGAATTTATTCATATCCAGTTTAAAGTCCTTGAACATATTTATAATTTCTATTTTGAGTCTTAGTCTTGTACTCTCATAATTTCTATTTTGAGTCTTTGTCTTGGGCTTGTGCTAAACTGAATTTATCAGGTCCCATTACAAAAGGGCTGCTGGCTTCTGTACGTAGCCTATTATACTGGTTGTTCATCTCTGTGTTTTTGTACTGTGATCTAGGCATCTAGAGTTATGACGTTTCAGGTATTTGGGGGTGTAGATATCTGATCTTGTCTTTGTTGGATGGCCACTAAATTTCTTGGTTGCTGTTGCTTACTATGGATCCTCGTGTGGTGACTGTGAGGGCTCTGGTAGAGAGTGTTATTTTGGGTTTACAGGTAACAAAAAAAATGGAGATAGGCTAGGAGGAAAGGCAGGGAGGAGCAGGGGGATAGTTCTAGAGTAGTGGTTCTGAACCTTCCTAATACTACAACCCTTTAATACAGTTCCTCATGTTTGTGGTGATTCCCGACCATAAAATTATTTTCGTTGCTATCTCATAACTATAATTTTGCTACTGTTATGATCATAATGTAAATATTTTTGGAGATAAAGGTTTGCCAAAGGGGTTACAACCCACAGGTTGAAAAACATTTTGCTAGAGGAACTCCTGAAGAGAAAAAATACCCAGAGAATGAAGGTAGGGTGGCAAAAGGGGCTCCTACAGGTAAGGTACATCAGGACTAAGAGCAATTTTGGAGCGACTGAGTTCTTAAGTATTTCTACAACTTTGATTAATTCTATTTCTAATTGTTATTTCATTTAGTTGTTTGTTCATGTTCTCTTGGACTTCATTTTAGGAGCTTTTTCTTGTCCGCTTTGAATTCTGTCAGCATATTTATAATTGTTCTTTTAAACTCTTTATCTGTAATTTCATTTGAGTGTCTCTCATTAAGAAACTGATATGTGGTTGGTAATGTTGGGAGGAGGCATATTAAACTTGTNTCTTCTTACTGTTTATGGGGTTTTTTGTTGTTGTTGTTGTTGAAACTTGTACAACCAGAGCTACGTCAGTTGAACTTTTCTAACAGAGCTGGCTTGAGTGAGTTGCTGGAATCTGTTCTTGGTTGGTGTTCCATCATATTATGTGGACTTAGGTAGGCTGCATAATACTTGGACTTAAACCATGAGGAGATTTAGTACTAATTCATAGGTAAGTTAGTTGAGTTGATTCCCACTTGGCTACTGGCTACTGGCATTGCCTCTGACCTCTGGAAAAGAATCCATAGAATTAAAGGGCATGGAAAGTGAAATTTTCAATGACTGCTGACCTGGAGAAATGAACTCTATGGTATGAATGAACTGGGAGTGAGTTCTGAGGTAGCAGATTGTGATTTTTAACCCCACACAGAGTTAGCCAGAGTCCCTGTAGATCCTAACATGAGCCTGCAGGTATAGGACAGGTTAGTAAGTTGGACTGTTGGTCTGACTTTGCATACAGTCTTTCAGAATTGTTATAGGTTCAGCACAAACCTAGAGACACGTTAAGGAGAAATGTCACAAGTCATGGGTTCTCGACCTCAACATGTGTCAGTAAAAGTCGCCCAGGTTCCAGGAAGGAATGGATCAATCAGAGTTTCTACAAATGTCGATAGTATTCTGAAGATGGGCTTGAGAGTAGAAATCTGACTCGCCTTTCTGTGTCCTCACACTGGGTCAGTTGGAGTNCCCAGCAGTCCTANTGAATGTAGAGAAAAGTGAGAGAACATAGAAGAAGGTCACATTATTTATCTGTGACCTTATAGTGAGTCAGTTGGAGTCCTTGCTGGTCCCTGCAGGGTTGTAACACAAGTTAGGGGATGAAATATTGGGCCACAGATCTCTGATTTCACCCTGGGTCAGAGGTCTCATGAGTCTCAGCAGAAGCTGAAGTTGTGGGAACAGATAGAAAACTAAATTATATATCTCTGACCTCAAAGTGAGTCAGTAAGAGTCCCTGTAGGTCCTGGAAGAATTGTCTGTCAACTGATACCTCTTAGTGCCAATTTGAAATGCTGCTGATCATGTGATCTAATTGCCTTATAGTATAACTGAATAATCTAAACTATAAATGAAGTATATACATTGCAATAAGTTTTCCAATCTCATCCAGCTTCTACTACTCTTTAATGTATAGTTTTATCAAAAATGCAGTATTTGTTTAGTAAGTAGAGAAAGAATTAAAAATAAACCAAAACACTACTTCCTCAAGAATCAGGAGACTGTTTGCAATTTCCAAAATTGAATAGGAAATTCTCTAATCCTTTCTTCTTTGTGTAACCAGGTATAGCCTGCTCAATCTTCCTCACACTGAAAAGAGCTCCAATATTTCATCATTGTCTTAAAATAATGCATACTTCCATACTGCTTGCCCAAACGTTCTTTTTCTTTGCTGTTTTTTTTTTTAAACCATGCCTTTCTGTGACCTCAGACTAGCCTCAGAATTTTTGCTTGAGATTTTTATTTATTTTTATTTATGTGGATGAATGCATGTATGTGTACTACATGCATGCTGGGTACCCTCAGAGGCTAGAAGAATGTGTCATACCCCTTGGAGTTGAATTGCAGATGGTTGTGAGCCTCCATGGGGATACTGGGATTTAAAACTGAGCCTTCTGTAGGAAAAATGAGCACTCTTAACCAGGGACCAATCTCTCTAGTCCCTGACCTCCAGATGTTTTATTTTTAATTAATAATTAAAATTATTTAATTTAAATTTAATTATTTAATTTAATTAAAAATAATTAATAAAAATGTATTCTGACCAGGCTTCCTTTCCTTCATCTCTTCCCAGATCGTCCCTACCTTTCTACCCTTCCAACTCCACTTCTTTTTCTCTCTCCTTAGAAAACAAACAGGCAAATAAAACTAACAAACAAGAATAAAGTAAAACAAAGAAAAAAGTAAAAACACTAGAAACATACACACACACACACCAAAAGCACAAAAAAACCCTGTAATATACAAGCTAAAGNCCATTAACATAAAAAATGCCCTAACAAAGCAATATGACAACAACAAAATCTCCAAAAATACCATTGAGTTCATTTGTGCTCTCGACTACAAAATTTTCATTCTCTTGCTTCAGGCTTCTGAGTGCCAGGATTACATATCCATGTCATCACACATAACCAGATTCATCTTTGTCTTAATATTAAAGTTCCCAGTGAATACTTTGAAAAATTCCAATTCATGAGATTGAAACACATGGCTCTATAGCATTCAAAACCAACATTCTGTGGTGAATCCTTTTGTAGTAATCTCTGAGTTCTACTAAAACCAAAACCTATCAATAACATAGTCATACAATAACATAGTTAGGGCCACAATAAATTAAATTGAAAAAAAATTAGTCACATGGTCATATTTGTTACCTAACAGAATGCTTTCTTTCTGGGATGTATGTTTTCATATGTAACACATGGACTCAATAAAATTTTATTGATCAATTATGACAATGCTTTCATAATCAAACAAGCAATCATATAAGAGATGTGTGTTTTCTTGGATGAATAAAGTCTTCATTTATTAAGATCTTGAAATACTGCACCACATGCATTCTAGAATTCCATTCATTGTTTTCTTTANAGTTGTCATCACATCAGTTCTAGGGCTTTGTCATGGTATTGACAGCCTGGATTTTAAGGTCTTGGTGACTATTGAGTAGAAAATTGAGTATTTTGTATTTTGTCTATTTTGATCTTCACAGACTCCCAACATATATATTGTTTAGAATGTCAAAGAATGTGGAAAATAGAGAGAGACTGTGGTTCTAAAAATACTAGTGTGTAAAATTCATTATTTACATTGATTTAATTTGAGAATTTCAGCTACCATTGTTAGTATTTAGACAGTTAATGACATGAGATAATTCAATTTACAAATTTCTAATTCACTGTTTTTCAGACATGAGATACATTAGTAGAAAACTTAATTTGAAGGCTGAATCTTTTCCCAGGCTACAGGTCTATGCTGCAATATTCTCTCATTATTCTGGGCAGCAACAGATTGCTGCAGCTCTGAATCAACNATGTGGTTATAGAATGAAGTATTTAGTGCTTTCCAGGGTACACTGTTGCTAATCTCATGTTCTGTACATATTGTGTGGAAATTTCCTGACTTTAAAAACGTCTATTTTGGATAGAAGCTTGTTAAGATACAAGATGTTGAAAGAGAGGTGAAACAATACGATCTTATAAGGGGAGGTAATACATCTCATTCCTTAGAGATGCATCTTAAACTCAAGAAGTAAACTCAATAGCTTCAGGAAGTCTTTGAAACCGATCAGATTTCATGAACTGTCACCAATGCTTAAGTGGGATTTCGGTGATGCAGCAGTCTTTGAATTATTTCTGTGCCTGTAAATAACCCCTCATTCTCACCCATACTCCTCTAACTAAACCCAATAAAACTTACTGATACACCGTGCTGAATAGTTTTATATCAACTTGACACAAGCTAAAGTCATCTGAGAGGAGGGAACCCCAGTTAAGAAAATGCCTCCATAAGATCAGACTGTAGGCAAGTCTGTAGGGCATTTTCTTAATTAGTGATTGATATGAGATAGCTAAACTCGTTGTGTGTGGTACCATCCTTTGGCTGGTGTTCCTGGGTTCCTATAGGAAAGCAGGCTAAGCAAGCCACAATGAGCAAGCCAGTAAGCAGCACTCTTCCGTGGCCTCTACATCAGCTCCTGCCTCCAGGTTCCTACCCTGCTTGAGTTCCTATCCTGACTTTCTTTAGTGATGAGCTACAGTATGGAAGTGTAAGGAGAATAAATCCTTTCCTTGTCTTATGCTATGTTCAATTGATATCACTGGGAAGCCTGCTTTTTTTTCTGAAGGGAAATAGAGGAGTAGTGGATCTCAGGGAGAGTGGAGGTATGTGTGGAGAGTTGGGAGGAGTGGAGGGAAGGGAGGCTACAGTCAGGATATATTGTATGAGAAAAGAATAAAAAAATAAACACACAAAAAACCCTTTCCTCCTAAACTTTTTGGTCACTGTGCTTTATCGCAGCAGCNGAAACCCTATCTAAGACATACACCAAGTTGAATGTTAGTGGTACACCTATTTTGGTCTGTCATCAGTTTAGTAGATTAGTAGAAATTTGTTCACATTATCACAGGATTAGTGTCACACAACAACAGGATAAGTACATAAACTGCATTTCCAACTTAGAATATTTTCAACTTCTATCAGCCCATAGTCTCAAGGCAGATAAAGGAATATCTGCAACTTCAGTTCTATCTTGGGGTTAACATAAAAAATAAGATGGTAAGCCATTTTTTCTTATGCTCAAGGTGATGTTTTCTCAACACGCATTCATCCCATTGTCTTTCTTTCACCATTTTGTGATTTGTCTTCCAGCAGCTATGTCATTGACCTTGCTTCCCAGAGCAGACTCAATTAACAAACTTAGAATATTTTTTTTCAGTCATTGATTTAGTGTTCTTTGGTAGCATTTGGGTTCATGACAAATGAGTAGCAAAATACAAACTTCTAGTATAATATTGGATATAGACAGAAATGAATATATTTTATAGGCAGGGATAATGGAAATAGATTTGTTACAAGATTTGGAAAACAAAACAAAACTTTCCACCAAGATTTGTGGACTGAACTACTGAGTATTGGAGATACTTACATCATAAAACAGAAGAAACAAGTATGTTAGGAAAAAGCAAGACAGGTTTACAGTCACTGATTTTTGAGGTACCATTACAAAAGAAACAATAAAAGAGTGGTACTTGGTGATAGGAGAGGCACTTGTTCAATTATAAGGGAATGGTCAGGATTAGATAGATATATGAATTTGTCAGTTGCAAACATATAAGCTTCACACAAAGTTATTAATAATGTCTCACTAGAGAAAGAGTAGATATCTAGAGAAAGGAAGCCCAGTCCTGAAGTAGAGATGGGATATTCAAGAAATTGCAAGTGAAGTAAGAAATGCCATAAAAGCTGAGTGCGTGGGACCAGAGAGCTAAGAGGGAATCAGAGTATCTAGACTCCACAGAGAGCTTCAAGAAGGAAAATACATGGAAATTCATTGAGAGGGCATTTCACGGAGCCCCACAGCACAAGAGGAACTGACAGTTGAATTCCACATTCAACAATTGTGAAAAAATTTGGGGAAATTTTTATCATGAATATCATGAGACATTTGAATACAAACACCAATCTGAGAGGAAAGGGCAGATTTATAATGTTAGCATTTCTCAAACTCTACTTCTTGTAAAAGGTTAAAAGGTCAAGTCACAGGTTCCAAAGTTCATGTCATATATACAAATATATGCTTCGACAGGATGCTACGGCAGCATAATTCAGATGATCTGCATAAAGACAGATCACTTCTCTCATTCTAGGCAAAAATCCNTGAACTAGGGTGGTCCTTTGGTTCAAGGAAAAGTCTAACTTCACTAACGCTTTTATAGAAATAAATTAAAAAGATGCAAAAGGAAAATTAGGATAGCACATAAGTGGAATGGCCAATTACTTTTGAGATTAAAGGGTCATATTTATATTGTGAGGGAAAAGGAGATTGAATTTACACAAATTGAGAAACTCACCAGTGAAGAAATTTCCCCATAATTTCAGAAGGTATCATTCCTGTTTTTGAATGTCTGTGAGCTAGATATGTAATTGGATGTTGTTTTAAGAGCATGAAATAAGAGACATGGAAAAGCACATTCCTCTGGCTGTGGTGACTGGTTATGATTAATTTTTCTTGTAATGGAAGAAGATTGAATATATATAGGGAAAGAAGAGAAAAGAAATTTTTGCTTCTAATTTAAATGCTTAATTTCTTCTCAGGTATCCAGGATCTATGTATGAAAGGAAAAAAAAAAACAAAAAAAACAAATTGAGATCTATGCCAATAAAGCCCAGGCCTTTTGTGTACTCTTGATTTTCCTTTTATTGGCTTGATCTATAGAATAATCTCCCCTAACATCCACATTAATTATTTAGGATTAGTGTCTTGTTCTAGACACCTCATGCTATAGGGAGCAGGATTTAGAGGAGCCTTTTGTAGGAGTCCCTTGTTGGAGCCAAGTACTGAGGAAAACGCTCTCATAGTACTTCGTACAGAACACTAAACCCAATAGAAACATTGAAAGAAGAACAAAGATGAGAAATCATTCTTCCTTTCATATCCCTTGTGGATCATCTATTGACAAAGCTTAACAGCACACCAGCTGGCAGTGGAGAAATATTTATAAACNCACCTCCATTATTATAGAACAAAGGAGAATGAGTTTATATCAGAGAAACAATACTTACTGATATTTCTATTTCAGACCTTCCTATNGTTTTCCAAATTCATTAAACTTTTTAAGAATCTATGAATTTTTATTTCATGAAGCTGTTTTATTTGTATATAAAATTGTTATTTCCACCTTAATTCTTCAGGTATCTGTCTTATATTGTATCTCTCATTTGGATACTTTCTATGAACACATATCCAAGTTCACTGGCTATTTTCTCAGCGTGGTCAAATCTGCCTACAAGTTCATCAAAGGCACACTTGTAATATTTTCATTTGCAATCTTTCTTAGATTTTCCTTGCTTAAGTTACTCATTTGATCATGCACAATATTTATTTTTCTGCTAATTTTCTTACTGAATTCACTGTAATTACTTTTTAAACGAGAGTTTAAGCATTTTTACCATAGTGGTCTCTATTTCTATTGATGGTTATATATCTTGATATTATATCATTTTTCTTATAAACTTTGTATGCACTGTATATTCCTGTTTGTGCTTTTGCAACATAAGACAGTAAAGAATAGGGTAAAAAGTGTTCCTGCAAACAGGCAAAACTTTGTTTCTATTGGTCTATAATATAGTAGCTAAATCAGTCTAGGCAGAAGCTAGTGTAGGGAATATGATTGACCTCAGTGAACCACAGGCTTCTGATTCCTTAGTTATCTTTTGGTTAAGGAAGGAGATTGACGCTGGAGAATTTTCTCAATATCTTAGTCCTCAATATTGTGTTTTCTCTTCATGTGTNTCGCTATTCAATTNCTCTGGAGTTTNTTTTTTNTTNTTGTTGGTTTTCTTGAGACTTTCTTAGTAGTTAGCTGTTGTTGCTTGTTGATGGTGGTAAGTGGATAGTGACAGGTATACTTGTTTCTCTCCTTCAGTCTCATTGANAGTTTCTGTACATCTGAGTCTTGGTATAATCTNGCTTCATCCCACCCAATAACTGATCTCTAATATTCTGGCACAGTCCTCCTGATTTCTAGTGGTTGAACATTTCCTTCTACACAGCTGTGATGGATGTTTACATGCATACCTACAAATGAAGGGGTCTACTGCCCTTTCCTGATAGCTCAAAGTCATTTGTCCCATGGGAAAAGCTAGGAAATAAGGATTTGAGATGGAATTCCATGTTTTATGCATTATTCCCAATGGAGCACTGATTATTCTTCTGTCCTTTCCTGAATCATTAAAAAAAGTCTCTCTTGAGGATTGTATTCNGTCTCCAGTATTTATGCTAGAACACCCAGTAAAGATTGTGAATAGCTAGTGGACCAATGCAAACCCTCCTTCCTCTGTAGCCTCCAGCGGTTCTGTGTTCTTACTCTGCTTCCGCCTTGCTTTTTCTATATTTTTATTCACTTGAATTCTTCTTACCAGGTTAGACAGCATTCTGGGTCACAGATCTTCAAAAAGTCTTTTGTGTGCCAATTCTCTATGAAGATAAAATTTTCTCCTATTTAACCATGTTTAAGTGATTGTCCTGCCTTAAAAAATAATAGTGAAAAAGATTACCTTTTCAGACTTCTACACAATAAGTAGGTGTTAAAATTTCATTTTCCTTCTTAGAAGTGATGTTTTAGTTCTAGAATTCTAAGTGGACACAGTTATTTATTTTCCCAGAATTACTTGAAGACACCGTTTTATAACAGTTTCTAAGGACATTATCAACACATTATGTTATAGTCTTATTTCAGGTCTTTTTCCCTTTGGTTGGTCTCCATTGTCTGATGATTTGATCCTAACCTATAGTTGTTTGCTGCAAGTCTAAAACCAACATGATGGCATTAGAAGGTGAGACCTTTGATAAGACCACGAGAATGCAGCCTTCCTGATATAATGAGTGCCTGTATGAATGAGGGCCTAGAGCTATCTTGCCCATGTCTACCATATGAGAATACAGCCAGAAGCCACTCGCTATGAACCCATCAGACATGACCTTCATTTTATCATCCTCAAAAATATATCTTGTTGTTTATAAGCATCTCCCTTATGATGTTTTTCTTACATTAGCCCAAATTGGCTATTTTGTATTCATATTATTATAGATCTAGTTACAAATTAACCTACACTTATTCTATCTGAGGTATGTTAGGATTGTAGAGTAGGTTGTTTTTCATCAATTTGGAGAANGTCTCACCACCTTTCTTTCTAAACTTAGTACCTTGCCTACTGTCTTTACTTTCTAAATACCCAAGCTCCTCCTTTTATGTATCTATCATGCACTTCTGTGATGATTTCCTTTTATTTAAATTTTAGTTCTCTATCTTCTTGCCAACTATTTCTTTTTTTATTCTTTTCTCATACAATATAACATGACTACAGTTTCCCCTCCCTCCATTCCTCCTAGTACCATCCCCCACCTCCCATCTGCCCAGATCTCCTCCTCCTCCTCCATTTCACTGCAGAAAAGAGCAGGCTTTCCAAGTAAATCAACCTAACATGGTATAATAAGATACAATAAGACTAGGCACAAACTCTTATATCTGTGCTGGATGAGGCAACTCAGTAGCAGGAAAAGGGTCCTTAGAGGAGGCAAAAGAGTTAGGAGCTCCAGAAAAACACCAAACTATACAACCACAACATCCATGCAGAGGACCTACTGCTGATCCATGCAAGCTACTCGATTTTCACTTCAGTATCAGTGAGCCACTATGAGCCCTGCTTAGTTGATTTGTTTAATATAGCCTACTCACTTGATCAAAAGACATCCAGACAAACAGAGTGATAGATACATCGATGCAGATTCTTACATGATGTTGGCTGAAATTTCATTCATCCAGATTGCCTTTGCATGAGTCAGCCAATCTGGTTACCCAGGGACCTTACCAATACACAATTTCTTTAAAACAAATTTCTACGTTATACCTTTGGGGCCCATTCAAGAAGTATGAATTCTGGTTTTGAACATGCCAGAAAGTATATTGGTCACAGGGAATCCCTATTAATCTTCTCTTTCTGTTTGTTCTACTATATCTAGACTCAAGTCTTAAATACAAACATCCAAGTACTTAAGTATTTCAAGTGCATACCTTTTTTTTAAATGTGCATGCTGCTTTTCTTTGGAAAACTATTTTTTAGATGAGAGATTCTCCTTTTAAAGGAAATCTTTCATTTTCCTAGGCTCCCGAGTTTGTGTATCTTCTCCTTTTCCTTATTCTA
>LZPO01067756.1:0-20729 GCA_001675575.1 Neotoma lepida
AGAAAAAGCGTGACTAGTAGCAAGACTTTGTGAGGTATTGAGAAGAGAACTGAGAAGGAGAAATATACTTGCTTAACGGAAGGACCGCACACAGGTGCCCCATCTCCAAGCTCGGCTGGCAGGATCACAGTGCCCACACCCAGCCCATGTTCTAAGCGTTTCAAATCTAAGGTTGGGGACAGGTTCACAGGGAGCAGGTGTTCCCCAGCAGTCGGCACTCTGCACAAATAGACTGTCTTTCCTCACCTCACCACTGTTCATGTGTGAACATCTGAATGTATGTATTTCCAGCTGATTTGAGACCTGAAGAAGTAATCCCTGGTTAGACAATAGAATTATTCTGTTTCTGGACTTTTTGAGGCCTGAAAATACTGTTAGTTCTTCTTGCATGGGGGCTATGGGATGCCCTCTGGTCAAGCCAAATTTTAAAAAGTTGTTTCTTGTCGGTATTTTCACAATGAGAATACACAAACTAGTTAAAAGGGAATCAATGGGCAGTCGCTCCAAGATGTTATAACAGTATCTTGCAATGAAGTTCCTTTCCTAAACAAAGCTGAAAAAACCAAAAACAAAATCCAGACCTCAAACATGGGCCATGTGAGAATTACTGAAGAGGCAGTGAAAACTTGAAAGCTAAATACAGTGTTTGTCAGACCCCAGGAAAAGCAAATACGGTCAGCAACCATCTAACAAGCAACAGTATGAACACAATCCTTTAGGTCCTATCTCGAGACTCAAACAACAATCAGCCTGGCCATCAGCTCTGCAGCTCACTGGGGTCCAGAGATGTTCTGAGAGATGGACCTGCCATTTGCTGTCACCAGTGTGATAACTAAGCAGTGCAACCTTGGACAAATGACTTAATTCTCTATACCCAGTCATCTCATCTGTAATCATTCCTCTGCTCATCATCTTTTAGGTCATTGAAGCTAAGTTGATCTAAAGAATGTCAGCATTGGGACTACCCTATCTAACACACAGTGTGATTTAGTGTGTGTTAGCATCTGTTATTATTAGTATTTCCACTGCATTTGCTATAAACCAAAATTCTCTTGTAGTCCCCTACAGCTACCTCCCACGCTCTCAAATGTGCCNTTAGGCTGACTTAGGAAGACACATTCACCCTAAATCATCACCACATAAGGGGTGCCCAAAGCCCTGTGTGAGTGCCATTTGCAAATCTTCCAGGCTGTAAAGATCTCCAAGTCTTTGGCCAGAGTCTTGCCCAACCCCCCGACCAGACCCTCCAATCCTTCCAGCTCTCTTTACTACCTTCCAAAGTCCTTCTGCTCAGGAGCCCATGGAGCCTCTCACCTCCTTCAAGGCCACCAATAAACAGGAATCTGGTATTTGTGAAGTTCCCAGGCAAGAGTCTATGGAGAAGATGCTCAGATCCAAGAGCTACATGCTGTCTTTTTGGGGAGGAAGGGAAATTACTCCCTCGGGTGGTAACTGTCACCTATAGGAGTTTAAGAAGATGCAGTAAAGATTCTTTGAATGTGCCTCCTCTCAAACCCTGTCACATTTATGATTTGGGGGCCTAGTTAGGTAATGCTGAGCACCTGTGGTCTAGAACCTCAAAGAAACACCTTCCCAAAGCCATCCCAAGGTCAAGACCAGGCAGTCGTGGTATCTTGACCAAGTCTTATTCTCTATGAAGGATGGAGAGTACAGAGACGGATACTAGCAGGAACTGTGCCTTGAGCCCTAACTGTCCTAGCCCCTAACCAAGCAGTCTAGAATTCCTTATGGCTCCTTCTGACCAACCACATACCACTTTATGCTCCTGTCATACCTTCAGAGTCTGCTGCATCCTCAAGGACCAGGCTCAAGTTCACTGCAGTTTTGGTCCAAGGATGCCCACTGCTGGGGTCCCTGTGACAGGTCCAAGGAAAGGAAAGAGAGGCTGTGCTTACTCACTGCATATTGCCTTACTTAATTCTCATCCCTTCTGACACAAAGCCCCATAGTGCACTCTTAAAAACACTCTTCCAGCAACAGATAACTTGGCACCAAAACCAAGAGAACATTTCCACCGCTCAGCATAAGAATGGTTGGCAGGGTACCTTCAGTGATGACCCTCTCTGGAACAGAGAAATAGGATGGAACACTGCCAAGCATCCTCAGTGGTTAGTCCTGTTGTTTCCACCATCTTTTATTTATAGCAAGCTCAGGACTGTTGGACACCAGCATGAAGGTAAAGGGCTGGCCCCGAACTCTTTGAAGCAAAAGATTTCTAAGCTGAAAGGTTCCGGAAAGTCTCAGATCATTATAGAAGAGAAAGGAGAATTCTACAGAGGCCCAGATCCCAAAACAGATGTCCAGAGGGGAAAGAGATGTTGACAAAGTGTCCCTGAACAGAGAGCGTTGAATCAACCCGGGAGACTGAGAAAAAGGTTAACAATAAAGAATGAATGGTCAGTGAGTGAAAAAACTAAAGAAGGCCAGTGAGATGGAGGGAAGAGGAGAGGGGAAGGGAAGGTTTAGGTAAAGGGAACTGGACCAGCTCAGACCCCCTCAAGTGTACCACAGTTCAGGAAAAAACAATGAGCCAGTGGATGGGGACAGGTAGACAGAAACACATTGGAGAGGATGATGCAGTAGGAGAAACACGGATACCCAGTGATGGGGCAGAGGGCCTGGAGTGTGTGTGCTGTGTGTGGACTCCTGTTCTGACCATAGATGTTTAGGTCTTCCAGGTTTTCTATGAGGTCTGCAGTTGGAGACATAAGTATTTGTTCTCCAAAGCTCTCTTTGTTGGTGTATGAGTCTGTGTAGTTCATGGTTTTGATCAGTTAGGATAAACGCTGGTATGTCATTAAGCCTTCAGGCTTAGCACCAGCTAGCTTCCTGAAAAGGACAGTGGTTCTGGGGTGGAGGATGTAGTTCAGTGTTCAGCAGTTATAACCTCGAGACATAGATTGAGAGTGCAGGCCTGAGGGCTTCACCTATATTGCCAACGCTACTGACTAAGTACCTACAGATCTCATCATGCTGCCCATGGTGGAAGCCAACCCTCCAGGAGCCCACTGTCAACTGTGGCATGCTGGGCTGACACAGCCAAGCTCCCTCACCTCAGAAGCACACTAGTGTCCTGTTTTTTAAATCACATTCTAATTTTATTTTAATAGAATAGTTTATTAATTCTTTGAGAATTTAGTCCATGTATCAAATGTATTTGGGTCATAGTTACCCCCTTCTGCTCCCCCTAACTCCTCTCAGATCTACTTCCCAGCCCCTCCCTGCTCCCAACTTCATATCCTTCTACCGTTACCCCTGCTCCCACCTCACATGTACAAAAAACAAACACATGCCTGTAAGGTCCACTGCCTGTCCCTCAGGTAAGTACAAATACATTTATAGTAAAATTCATTCATTCATTCAATAAAATCCTCATTGATCACCTTCTGTGGGCCAAGCACAGTTAAGAGAATAAGGGACAGCAGGATATCCGAAAGGAGTTTCAGTGTGAGGGTCCAGTGATGATGGTGTGCCAGAGGCCTTGAACCAGACCAATGACACATTACAATGAACATTTTTCAAGTGGGGCTGATTGGACAAAATGGCACACTGTGTGACAAACAGCAGCTCCTAATGCCACTAGGATAAACTGGAAAGATGGACGAGCAAGATGGGTTTTTTGTTGTTGTTTATCTGTTTTTGTTTTTAATATTGGGGGGAGCATGCTGCAGGGGTGAGGGGCAGATATGGAGGGACTGGAGGTGGGTGGGATTGGGGTATGTGGTGTGAAATTCCCGAAGATCAATAAAGAAATAAGTTTTAAAAAGAGAGAGAGAGAGAATAAGGGAACAAAACAACACATGTGACTCCCCTCCCCCATGGACCTCAATTCTGGAAGGAGAAAAGAAATAGATATCTGTCTGGTGGTGATATCTCCTTTAAAAATAGAGTGAGCCGCTGTTCAAATGGCTTGTTGAATAAAGTTCTTGCTGTGTAAGCCTGACAGCCTGGGTTCAACCCCAGAACCCATGGAGAGGTAGGACAAGATGATTGCAAAAGGTTATCATCTGACCTCCACATGTGTGTTGGGTTACTCTATACACACACACACACACACACACACACACACACACACACACACACTCACTCATCACACCACACAATAATATACATTTTTAAGAGATAATCTAGAACAAGGGGCTAAAGCAGAAGTCAGAGAAGCTTGTTCTGAGATCATAGGCCAAGGACCAAGGAGGTATCCTGTGCTAACTTCTGAGAGAGAGCTGGGTAGGCCATTGGTGGAACAAGGACCTATTCAGCAGAGCATCTGGAAATAGGAGGAGAAGCAAGACTTCGTGGCTNGAGTGAAAGAGGGAGGGAAAGCACAGGAGCCAGGTCAGAGGTCATGAGGGCTCAGGTTTTTCCACCAGGTATCAGGAATGGAGGTGGCTGGATGTAACCCCCATTAGAAAGGAATCGTTACTCTGGTGTGGAGAATTGCTATGGGGAGCCCCAGTCATGACAGGGAAACTAGGTAGGAGGCTGTTCCAGAAACCCCAGTGAGAGAGGCTGGTGTCTGGGCCAAGGTGATGGATGCAATGGGCGGTGGCCAAAGTCAAGATTTGTTTTGAAGATTGAACCTTGGGGTTTACTGCTGTGGGGTAAGGAACATGCAGATTGGCCCCTGCTGTTCTTATTTCCTGACATGGGAACAAAGGTAGGCAGGAAACCTCACAACTCATGATGTGGTATGTCTTCCTCGCTACTTGGAGCCCAGACTAACCAGGATAGCACTTGGGGTTGGAGGTTGGAGCATAGTAGAGAAAGGGTTATACTTCACCTTGTGCTTCCCCTTGGCCAGCGCCTTGATCTCCATCCAGCTCTCGGGTGAGCTCTGCTTTGCCCCATGCTTCAGTTCTTTACCATAGACTCCACTTCCCTAGAGCTTCAAGCCTCAGGAGACCCTGGGTCAAGAAATGTTCTCTGTCCTGCCTTGTTTCCTCTGCCTCTTGACCTGGTCTCTGTAGTGACTTATCTTCTGGGGTTCAGAGTCTCCTTGACTGACTCCCCTGAATGGCCCCATGGCTCCCAGATATGGATGAACCTCAGTTCAAGCCCAGGATGCTATTTCCCTCACCCCTGTGTACTTCACGACTTTCCTCGACTATTATGACCTTCCATGACAGTTGAACTCA
The DNA here is from genome assembly GCA_001675575.1 of Neotoma lepida. Lineage (NCBI taxonomy): Eukaryota > Metazoa > Chordata > Mammalia > Rodentia > Cricetidae > Neotoma > Neotoma lepida. The sequence continues at coordinate 5,157 of LZPO01067756.1, forward strand.
GTCTGCATATAGACGTTCTCCACCTTGTATAATTGGACATTTAATAGGCTCCAAAGTTGCTGGTTTCTGAATACCAGTTTGTTGACAAGCACTGCATTGACTGCTTGTGAACTGATTAAGCCCCAGCATCAGAGAGTGTGACTTCATGGTTCCTGTGGGACCTGAGAAGAGGCATTTACGGCGTGGTTAACATCTGAGCAGCTTTTGCTCTCCAGCAGATTTGGAAGAGCTGTTTCAAGTATAATGGGGAAAGGTGTTCCAAGCCCAAATCTTTCTCTAACTTCTTGCATTATGCAGATCAGCACCAACTCTGACCTCTAGGGACTCCAGGGAGCCTATCACACATCAGGGCTTTTCAGAGCAACCAATCCTGGCATAAAGAACTGACATCAAGTTACTGTGAGGCTGAGGAAAACGAGGGAAACCGATTATGGTTACATACAGTTGAATTTTGGGGGTGACTTGCCGATGGAAGGGGGTCTGGAGGGGAAGCCAGGCCAGTTGGATCCTATAATTTGATTCATAAAAAAGGGGTAAGTTTGTGGATTAGGACAAAAGTTACTACATCCTCGACATAACAGACCCGTTATCTTAAGACAGTATCAAAGAGTCAGGGGCATCTCCAGAGCCAATGTCTGATTGTAAAACCTTGCATGCCATTCTAATGGTTTTATCTCTGTAGTTTGCTGCCAAATTGTGCAAGAAATAGAAACAGCAAGGTCACTCTGTGGTAATTCTAACGGATATGACTCAAGATGGCCATGGTCATGTGTAGCTGAGTCTATAATCTGGGTTGTGGGTGGGGAGCTCTGCCGTCAGAAGGTGTCACTCTGGTGGGCTCTTGAAGAAATGCTCACTCTCTGTGGTCACTGAACTAATAAACAGAGGCCCAGAGGACTCCCTGGAGAACTCTCGCCTGCAGCTGTCCCCAGTAGAGTGATGAGTTAGTTGTAATCTAAGATTATCAGAATCCTGTGGGTTCTTATTGAGACTACAGATATCTGGGCCCAGACAGAGGATCAAAATTTCCAAAGGAATGACTTTCAGAATTTCCAAAGGAATGACTTTTAAAAACNGACCACCGTGACAGGGAAGTTGGGGCCATCGCTAAGCTCTGCCCACTCTTTCCCATGAGTAATACCGTTCCTATCTCCCCAGGTAGCTGCTGCTGCAATCTGCTCAGACTGGCATTCTTGGAGGGGGGAGTGTTTTCTCTTTTAAAAACCAGAAGTGTCTGTGATAATTATAAACTTAAATTAACTGTGTGACAGATAGAATACTGGGCACTGTCTTGTGGAGAGAGAGGGAATTTTTCCAGGTTACCTAATGAGGGTGTACACACTCCTCTTACCTCCTTTTCTTTCCAGACAGGAAGACAGGAAAGAGGGAGGGTAAATGACTTGTCCCAGGCCATCAGCAGCTGGTAGAGCGGGTGGGAATGCCTGGCCTCTGAGCCTTCTCTCCTTACTGTTGCCTCTTACTGATGCTGAATTTGTAACTCCACATCTTAATTGTGAGTCCATTCACAACACTACCCGACCCAGAAAAGGGAATGGGGGGAATGGCAGAGAATGGAGCTATGTGTTAGAGCCAGCAGGGGCACACAGGTGAGGGCTGATGGAGGGCAGCAGAGGACAGGCCCCTGAACTCCCTGTCTGTCCCCAGGTACTGGAATTCCTTGAGCAACCTTGTGGCGTCCCTGCTGAACTCAGTGCGCTCCATCGCCTCCCTGCTGTTGCTCCTCTTCCTCTTCATCATCATCTTCTCCCTCCTGGGGATGCAGCTGTTCGGAGGGAAGTTCAACTTTGATGAGATGCAGACCCGTAGGAGCACATTCGACAACTTCCCGCAGTCACTCCTCACTGTGTTTCAGGTACGGACTCACTGCTGCCGTGCTCACTGGGAGGGTAGTTCAGTAGTGAAGTGGGGTGTGGGCCAGAAGAAAAGGTGGGGTGGTGAAAGCAGGACCCTTCCACTGGCGGTAATGCCAGCCTAGGTCATCCCTGGAAGATCTTTCTATGGCTTCTTGTCTCTCAACCTTCCAGGGAGCTGCTTGATGGGTAGACTAATGGCGCAACAATTGATCAGTTTAAAAACGTTTGTGTAGCACCCACTAGCCAAAACAAACAAACAAAACCTGTCTGAACAGATAAAACAGAAAGAAAAGTAGACTGATCTTGTCGGGAGGTGGAGGACAGTCTTTACTCTCCAGCATCCTTGCTCCAGCGTCCTTGCCGTTGGAAGAATTACAGCTGGTCCAGGGTTGTGCTTTCATGAATGTTTCCGCGTATGACAGCTAGAATAACATGTATTTGAGTTTCAAAATAGACTTATTTATACATAAAAGGGAACAATCTGTATATATTTTATATTGCTTAAATCTTAATGATGGTACCAAATGATTATGTTTAACAGACGTAGGTATAGCCAGTCACTGTCCACATGATCATATTTGCCTGGTACTGCCATCCAGGGAGCTAATGGTGGCTGTCTCTTATACTATATGTGAAGAGCCACATAATGTGCTGATCACAAAGCTTTTTTATATGCTAATGGCCATGCACTTTGTCTGTGGGTAGGGTTAACTAGCCCAGGCCTGTTGTCCCCAAGATCAATTGGGAGGAGCCAGAACAAGGGAAGAAAAGTAAAAATGAGATTCAAGACATTTCTGTTAACAAAGTGGGACAGGGCAGGGAAGGCAGGGCAGGGCAGGGCAGGGCAGGGCAGGGGAGTTTGGGGGTTTGCTGTTGGTCTAACGCTGTGTCCCTTATTGGTGGGAATGTGTCATTCAGATCCTGACCGGGGAGGACTGGAATTCGGTGATGTATGATGGGATCATGGCTTATGGCGGCCCCTCTTTTCCAGGGATGTTAGTCTGTATTTACTTCATCATCCTCTTCATCTGTGGAAATTGTATCCTTTGATGCTGATGCTGCCCCAACCCTGCTATCCCACTTGGCCTTTAACACAGCGCCATATGTGTGCTCCAAGGCCCTGGCTGGGGCTCTGTGCTGTGGCTGCCCATCCACAGGCTACCTGGGCATGACCACTCTTGGAAGGAAATGTGTCCTAGCCTAGAACCACTTCAGCCATGGTGTGGGACTGGGTACATGCTGCAGCTGGGACACAGGAGACAGTGTACCACACACTCCTGAACTCACTCACATTTCATGGTCACCCTCACTAGGAGGTGTGCTCTGGCCATAGTCTAGGTGAATGAGGCCCCCAAGCATTGTGGCCTGTGCAGCCAAACTCACACAGACTAAGTTGCACTATATCTGGAGATGTGTGCTCTGGCCACTCCGGAGCTACTGTACTTACTCAGATCTCCACCCTGTGTGTTGATCAGTTTCCTCCATTTGAAGCTGTTCTTGGGGCTGGGACAGGACCCCAGGGCCTCAAGCCCTAGGCTATTCTTCTCTCCCACTAGGTGAGCCTGTGAGAGTGAAGTCTAGAGCCTGGTGATAATATAGAAACATCTCTTGTCCAAAACTCAAGTGAAACCCTTAGTTTGAGTAGTTCAGAAATCCAGAACATTATGCTAACTGAAGACAAAATTGGCATTCTGTCAGCTGAATGGCCTCTGGCACATCAAAGGCCTTCTTCCTCAGTGTTTCTACAGTGCAAGACAGGCTGAGAATCCCTGATTCAATAACCCACTATCTGGAACCTTTTAGTGCCTACAGGTTGCATTAGGTAGAAAACCACATGAGCATCTTACATACAAAAGTATTAAAGGTTTGTATAAAGTTGATGTCAAAGTATGTGTAAAAGATGTATATAAAACAAATATATTTTGGGCCCTATCCCCAAGATAAATCCCACCATGTGTATTTCAAAATTTGAAAAATAAATTGAAATGCAAATCTTGCTGCAAGCATTCTGATAAGGGATTCTGAGCTTGCAATGGAATAATAGGAAGCGCTGCTTAAAAGATCTCTGTGAGTTGGCTGGAAAAATGCACACAAGGGCCCTCCTGTGCTCCAGATTCAAGGGCCAAAAGCCAATAGTCTTCTAGAGAAAACCCCTCTCTGTGGAGTTGTAGCTCTGTGTAGGAAGTGGTGTAGATTTATGGATGCCCAGGACTGGGTGTTGGGTGTAACAAACTTAAGACCTTTCCAGCCTTTCTTTCTTGGTTTTGTTGGTGGAAAAGCAGGGTTTGGCAGGGTGGGAGAGACAGGCAGATGACTGCTTCAGTAAGAATTCTCGATTCTATCCAGCTCTTGTCAGACCTTCTAAGGGTGTCTGTATATACAGATCTACAGGGGTTCTAAGTCACCTCTTCAGTGCCCTGTTATATAATGGGTCTTAAGAGCAATCTGCTCGAGATGGTGCTGCTGCCTATCAAAGCCAGCGGTTAAATGAATAATGAAACCTAACAATTAAAGAGTAAGGTGGGGCCTGATGCCTCAGATCTGCCCTGCTCCCTTCTGCAAAGCCCACCTGGTCTCAACCACTTAGAAAACTCCGAGCAGTAAGCAGGCTGATGGGGGGGCAGGGGGGGGGAGGAGGAGGAGAAGGTCCGTGGCTGGTCTCCACCCCTCAGAGTGAGCTTCTCCTGGGGAACTCTTATTTCTGCATGCTTTGTATTCTCCCTGCCCCCTGTTGTCATCATGCTTCCCAAAACCAAGGGTCATTTTCTTTAAGAATGGACACAAACAGATATCCTACTGAATGTGTTCTTGGCCATTGCGGTGGACAACCTGGCTGATGCTGAGAGCCTCACCTCTGCCCAAAAGGAAGAAGAAGAAGAGAAGGAGAGAAAGAAGCTGGCCAGGTAACCCTCTAAGCTTAGAATGTCATCCCCACTGGCGGGAGAAAGGGCTGGTGCTCATCCAGTGGCCATCTTGGCTGAAATGGATTGTAGTTAAGCTTCCACAGTAATGTGGCTTCTCCTGTAGTTCCTAGTCATTGCTATATAGTCTCTGCAAAAGTGTTGCATTTCCCCCACCAGTCCAGAAAGTGAGGGGCCATCCTTTGGGAAGAGAAGCCATGGAAACACAAGGAGATGGGGGGAAGCTGCCTTCAGAAGAAAACACAGCTTCAGCTCAGAAAATGATGTTTTCTCACTGGGGTATTAGGAAGACAACATAAGGTTCTACATTGCATCCCGTAATTATCCAGCTAGGACTGTCATATGTCATACCTCTGCTGGTCACCAAGCAGAGATCCTCTAGAAATCCTAAGTGAGATCCAGAATCCTCTGAGTTAAAAGGGGGGCCCCCCCGCTAAGGATCTAGAAGAGGCTGAATTATGCCAGACAGAGCCAGGGGTGCCCCAGCACTGTGATACTTACAATGGAGCTGCAAGTGTGATGTTCCCTTGAGCAAAGATAATATATGTAGACCCGGGGCTGATCTTGCTGCCCCCNGAAGACCAAAAAGCAGTTCCTGCCTACACTGTCCACTATCATTCCAGTAAACATCCATTTCTGGGTTTTTTTCCTGCTGACCGGCCAGGACTGCCAGCCCAGAAAAGAAACAGGAGGTGATGGAGAAGCCAGCAGTGGAGGAGACCAAAGAGGAGAAAATTGAGCTGAAGTCCATTACTGCAGATGGAGAGTCCCCACCCACTACCAAGGTGAGGGGCTTCTTTAAGAGCTTGGGGACAATCACTAAATGGTGGGAGGGGGGATATCTCCCTGTTCTTTATCTGAAGGGAAGGGAAAGAAGGGAAGGATGAGGGGAGAAGAGAGTGACAGATGGAATTGAAAGGGAAGAAAAGACACACTGGTGGGACCTTGGCCTTTCTGATGTTCCAAAGGGAGCTGGAGGCCACAGGGAAAACACATTTTTTTAAGCTCAGCGCCTGACTTTGATGTAATTCCAAGGCTTCTCTCAGCCCGAAAACCCTGGCACTCATCTAACTGAATTCTTCTTCCTTCCCTTGGCTGCCTAGATCAACATGGATGACCTCCAGCCCAGTGAAAATGAGGATAAGAGTCCCCACTCCAACCCCGACACCGCAGGTACTATTGTACTACCTGACCCTGAGACTGAAAGGCTGTGGGTAGAGACTCAGCTATGTGGGAGTTGCCAAATACTAGGGACCATGGTGTTCCTCTATGAACACCTTTACCGCTAAGCATCTCACGTCTGTATTCAAGTATTACCAGTTGCCATCTACGGGAAATGCTCTTCCTGGTGTCCTCAGAATAATATTGAGATAATACCATATTTGAGGAAGACTTTTTGAATTATAATTACTTTGACTTACTCTTTTTTAAATTACTGTTTTATTGTTTAAGAAAAGGGGGTACAAAGTATGCAGGATACAAATTAAATATTTTCTAATAGTAAATTTCATAAAGAAATTTATCATAAAATAATTCTTTCATATATAATCTTTCCAGTTATTAAAGACTAATGCAAATTTTCATATTAATGAGATAGATAGACTTATTTTTATATGAAGAAAAAAATCTTGGCTGACTATTCGATGTTGCGGGTCACAGAGCATCTTCAACGTTTTTCATAGTTGATCAATATTTTTATTTTATAATTGTCAGTGCCAAGAATACTATCTCACATACACAGTATTAAACAATAGGCCTTTGTCTAGGGCCAGATATAGAAATTGTTAGAAATGTCATCCTAATACCAAGCCAAAATTCGTTTAGTGATTTTTCTTAATAACACTCAAGTCAGCAGCTCAAACAGTAATTTTTAAAATCTAGAGATAATTTGAATCTTACATTTGAGGAATGATGGTAAAATGTTGCCTGTTCCCCACAATTAAACCACTATGTATCTGCAACAGCAGAAGATTCTGTATGTACTTTATGATAAGCAATGGTTTTAAATCTGAATTGCGATGTCTCAGGCAGTGTCCGCTGGAGTAGCATGGGGTGGCGGCATGCAGAGTGGAAGTGCCTGCTGCGTGTTCAGAACCTGGGCTGCACTAAAACTGTGTGAAACATGAGCAGGTGCAGAAGCAACTTTGATTCATCTCACCTTTGTTTTGAATTAAATTTTGGTGGTTGCACATTCATAAACCTTTCACTATGGGCAAAGTTTCTGTACCCCCTCATATTTACAAGTCCCCTTATGGGGCCATGACCCATAGTTTAAGAAGTTGTCTCCTACGCCACTGTTGTGTTTAAGGTTTCATTACACCATGTGTGTTGCTATCACTGTCAACTTTAGTATAGCATATGTTGCTGCATTATGCTCACCTAATAATAGTCAATCCAAAATCCATCTTGTCATTACTCAGAAGGCATTGCTCACTATGAGGACAGCTGCCATCACAGATGTCCCATTTGTGGCTCCATAAACTGCTTTCAGGTCTCTCTTTGCAAAAGAAACTCTTGCTGACAAGATTCTGTGCATCTGTCTGATGCGTGACTTGACAGGCAGTCTCCTTTCAGAGGATTTTAAGGTCGGAGGCTCTGGCTGTCCCTCCACAATATATATCCCAGCTTCTGGAAGCCCCATCCCAACATGAGCATTAGGCTTGCTTCCTCAAGCTGCCAATATGTCACAAACTCTAAGCTTGAAGCCAACACACAGCAAATGACTGTGGATTGTAATGACCTTTCTTCTCCAACCAGATCAGACTGCATTGGGCTGGGAACCCAGGGAGGTGGCAGAAAGCCATGTTTTTAAGTAAAGCTATGTCTCATATTGCTTTCCCTCCTCTGATTCTCTACAAAGATGCCATAGGCTTCCTCCCTGGAAGCAGCTCCCTTTCTCCTCCACCCTCACTCCCTTCTCCCTGCAAGGGAAGTAGGAATTGGTGTCTGTGGCTCACATAATAAAAAGCAGAGTGTGTCCAGGGTTTGATGTCTCAAAACCCTAAAGGTTTATTGGGAAGGCTGTGCAGAATATTAAAGACTTGCTAGAAGCAATGACTCAATGCAATGGAAAGATTTTTGTCTATGTCCCCAATAAATTAATTCTATTTTAAAATGATGNTTTTGAGATAATTGGGAGAAAATTGAATATGGACTAGGGACTAAATTATTTTAAGTAGATTTTCGTTAATCATGTTAGTATAATAATGTGGTAATTCTGTTTCTAAAATACTACAGTGTTTATGTCTAGAGTCTGAAGTGTTTAGAAGTTGATTTAAAAACATTTCAACAATCTCCTAAAGTGAGAGCAGAAAAGATAAGTAAAACTACACCAGCCAAATGTCAGTAGATGTTGAAAGCAGATATAGAGAGCCAATCTACAAGTCTCTCTTCTCCTGTATATGTTTTTTAAAGTTTAAATAAAATGACAGTAAAAGAACACACCACTCTGGACCCTGAAAAGAGCCCATTCCGAGCTAGTATGGCCTGTAGGAGGCAGCTCCATATACACTGTGTGCTGTATTTGAGTCTTTTCACACACATACTCAGCTGAGCCAAGCTTGAACTCCCCACTTCTGCATATCAGAGGAATGGCAGACCTCCTATGTCTGTGGCAATGATCTTGAGCTGTATTGTTCTAAGTGGAATATAGGGTGTTGGCTTTTTTAGCCTCTGGGAGACATTTTTCTTGGTCCTTTTACCCCTTTAATTCTTATGTTGATCAGCTTCCTGTCAGTGATAGTGAATCCATAAGAATGAAAGGCTCTGACTCACTCACAGTTTTGGAGGTTGAAGTCCATAGTCATTTGGCAGAGTCACAGGGGCCTTTGGCAAGGCTCCATAGGTCAACGGTGGATGGATGTAGTTCTGTTTCTTAAGAAAGTGTGGAAGCTTAATCATCATCAAAACTAAGGGCTCTTGGGCTGAGGGTGTAGCTCAGTTGGTAGAATGCTTGTCTACAATCACAAAGCCCTGGGTTCTATCCATAGACTACATGGGTACCACATAAAACAGATGTGGTAACACACACATATAACCCCAACACTTGGGAGATATGACAGAGAGATGATGGATGGGGAGGTCATTTCTTGAAGCACAGGTACTCAGGATACTGAGGGGAAGGCTACTCTGTAGTTTTTGGTTTTTAACTCTTTGGCTCTTAGCTCTTTTGGGGGGCCCACCACCCAGCTCCCAAATAAATACACACGGAGACTTATTGTTACTTATGAATGCTCAGCCTTAGCTTGGTCTGTTTCTTGCCAGCTTTCCTTAACTTAAATTATCCCATCTACCTTTTGCCTCTGGGCTTTTATCTTTATCCTATATACCTTTCTTTACTTCTTACTCCATGGCTTGCTGTGTAGCTGGGTTGCTGACCCCTGGAGTCCTCCTCCTTCCCTTGATCCTAGTTGTTCTCTTCCCGGATTTCTCCTCAATTCCTCTTTTTCTCCTTCTATTTATTCTCTCTACCTTCCAGCCCTGCCTGTCCTTTCTCCTGCCTTTGCTATTGGCCGTTCAGTTCTTTATTAGACCAATCGGGTATTTTAGACAGGCAAAGTAACACAGCTTCACAGAGTTAAACAAATGCAACATAAAAGAATGCAACACATCTTTGCATCATTAAAAAAAAATGTTCCACAGCATAAACAGATGTAACACATCTTAAACTAATATTCCACAGCACCACTGTCTACAGCATATGTTTTCTGGGAATCCAATGGGAAAATACGGGTGGGTTTTTTTGTTTGTTTGTTTGGTTGGTTTTGAGTTTTTGTTTGTTTAGTTTGTTAGAATTCTAATGATTTTTTTGTTTTCTGCTTTTTGTTTTGAGACAGGGTCTCACTGCATAATTCTTGCTGGCCTAAAACTTAATGTATAAACCAGACTGGCTTCAAACTCACATGGAGATCTACCTGCCTCTGCCTCCTGAGTGCTGGGAGGTGTTTGGGTTTTGTTTTTGGTTTTGGTTTTAAGTATAAATTGTTAATTTTAAAGGAATATTCTTATGAAATTTATTCCTTGATAGTTTCATAACATATATAATGTATTCTGGTTACTCTCATCCCCTGCATTCTCCCATTTCCCTCCCACCCTTGTGAGTCCCCTCCCCCTTTCCCCTACAAGTCCCTTTCTCATATTCATGTCTCTGCACTGACATTCTTGTCAGCTCTGCAGAGAAGGCAATGAAGCGAAGCTCAAAGAAGGAGGGCATTAGCCTAGGCCAAAGCACATGGTATTACAGCTTCCTGGAACCTAAGAAATAACCACACGTCATTGCCTTAAAATAAATGAAGTTGATTCTGTTACACTTTTACATATGTCTGACATCAAAGTGTTAGCAGAGTCCTCTTCCTTCTGCAAGGAAAGAATCCTTGCTTGCCTCTTCTAATTCCTTTTGGTAGCCAGAAATACTCAGCTTGTAGACCTGCCATGCACTCTCTGCCTCTGTCTCCGTTCACATGGCCTTCTAACCTGTGTGTGCCTTTAGACCTTCTTGTAAGAGCAACTATCATTAGATATATGGCCCAATATAGTCCATCCATAATTACATCTGCAAAGTATGACCCTGTTTCTAAGGTCATACTCTGAAATTCTGGGTGAGCATGACTTTTGGAGAATACTAGTCAAGTCACTGAAGTTACTGGCCAGAAAATGATTGGATTTGAACAGTTAGTTTGTTAGGAATTCAGAGCAGGCAGGATGAGACTGAGAAAGATGTTGAACACTAATTTCATATGCTCTGCATCTGTCCTATGGATAGAGATGGTAGTGTGAGAGCCGCCACTTCCATAAATTCAGCTACATGCCAGACAGTGTTCTGAAATATCTGTGTACTATTACTATTATTCCATTGTAGGAGAAGTTGAGCACTGGGAGACTAAATGTAAGAGCTATATTCAGAAAGCAACAGAATCATGATTTAGATGAAGGCATCTTCGGTAGCATTTCTGGGTGTGACAGCCATTGCAAACTACCTCTCCCAGGCTGTGCATTTCCCAGAACATTTGACCAGAAGCACAGCACACGTAGTACCTTCCCCCATAGATGCTGTGAGGCAAGCTAAGGAGGAACTGTTGGACTTGAATTTCCCTAAGCTCTGGCCACTGACCAGAAGACAAAGGAACCCTTCACTTGATGTCATTGTCTAACATCAGAATGAAAGGCCTCTTGTCTTGTCTACTATCCCTGCCTCAATTTTTGGGAAATCATAGGAAAATATAGAGATTTTGAAGCATAATTTGTTCACTTTTAAAAAATGAATTTTAATTAAATTAGCTCTTAGACAATTTTACATATTTATAACATATAGTGCATTCTGGTTACTCCAGTTGCCATCCCCACCTCTCTCAACTCCCTTCCACCCTGTCGTACACACCCCCTTCCCACATTCACGTCTTTTTGTGTGGTTCCGTGACACACTGAGTTTAATCAGAGCTGTCTGTGTGACTGTGGTATTGGAACTGTCCATTGCAGCCTGGTAGGCTCTTCCATGAGTATTCAGCTGATGACACTGACTGCCCCTCCTCCAGAATCCAGTGACGCCAATAGTTCATCATGGAGAGGTAGGGCCCCATGAGTCTCTTCTTCCCATCCATGATTGACTAATGACAGGCCCAGTAGAGGCAACCTCAGCTGCTGTGAGGTCATACCTGCAATGACTGTCTTACCCAGAAGATAGCATTTTGCAACCCTTATTCCTACCTTCAGGCTCACATGTTCCTTCCATCCCTTCTTTTATCATGTTCCTCAAGTCTTAGATATAAATGTCCTGTTTAGGACCAAGCATGCAACTGTCACTTACTCTCGGCACCAACAACAACCATGAGCCTCTGTGATTACTACCGTCCATTGCGAACAGAAGATTCTTTGGTTACAGCTCAAAGTAGCATTTATCTAAGGCCATAAAGATAAATATTTAGAAGGCAGTTTGTGGCCATGTAAATGTAGATACAAAACAATAGTACGTTCCCTTATTTGATCGATAGGAGTTTCAAGAATAGACTTGGCCAGAGGGATTTCACAAGTCAGCTGAGCCATCCCCCTTTTTCACCTGCTGCTAAGATGAATGAGTGACACCGGGCAGTGCCTGGGCTTATCTTAGCCTGCTTCTAGCACCTTTCAACCAGGGCAACCAATCATCTTTTTTTCTTAGTATTAGAAGGTTTTCCAGCATATGGGATTTTCAGTTTTAAAACCACAACAGTTTGGACAAACTAGAACATATTGTTCATCCTACTTACAGCCCCTAGTACTATATACTTCCAGCAAAGCTTCTGGTAGCCCCATGGAGCAGGGCAGAACATCTGCCTGGATTAGCATTCTACAGCTTGGAGGCACCAGCGATGTCTTGATCCTTCAGTAGGATGTGTCTAGAAGGAGGCACAGAGGTGAGAGTGAGTGGTGGAGTTGTTGAGAATGGAGCCTTTGCTCTTTCTTACAGGGGAAGAGGATGAGGAGGAGCCTGAGATGCCTGTGGGGCCACGCCCCCGGCCCCTGTCTGAGCTGCACCTTAAGGAAAAGGCAGTGCCCATGCCAGAAGCCAGTGCGTTTTTCATCTTCAGCCCAAACAACAGGTGTGTAAGAATGGCGAGGAAAGGAAACTGCTTCCTCTGGATCCGAACCTAGCACAAGACTGTATCCAACCTACAGGGGAAGCCTAGGTACTCCTGGCTCCCCACAACTTATGTGGAAACACCAAATTAGGAGAGTCCTGGATTGTTAATTGGTTGGTCCACAATTACTTCCCTCTCCGGGATTTCATGTGTGAAGTATTCCTAGTCAGCCAATGGTTACCTCTGCTACTTCACTAAGTCCATTTACCTTAAGACACTGAGGCTCAGGAGTACTGAAATTGTCCTGTCTGTATATTAGAAAGACCCAGGAGACAGGCTCCTGAGGTTCAGGTAGTGCCTTACCTTTCCTGACATCTCTTTCCTCTCCCTCCTTCCCACACAGGTTCCGCCTCCAGTGCCACCGCATCGTCAATGACACCATCTTCACCAACCTAATCCTGTTCTTCATTCTGCTCAGCAGCATCTCTCTGGCTGCTGAGGACCCCGTCCAGCACACCTCCTTCAGGAACCATGTATGCACTCTGTTTTGTTCTCTGCACCCTGTCCTTCTGAGAGTGGAACGGGCCCACGGCTTCTGCTGCTGACTTCATTGCTCAGTTAGGAGGCCTGTTCTGAACCTCAGAATCTGTACACAGCAAAGAGTCCTTTAAGAGATTAGGACTTTGATAGAAAACCCAGCCTGGGAGTTTTCACTGAGCAAGTGAGCATGTACCCAAATGCATCTGGCTAGTTGATAATGGACAGTGGTCAGGCATCTTGTTGCCTGTGGATGTTCCCCAGGAAGCTCAAGTTGCCTGTAAGTCAGCAGTGTGGCCACTGGTTTCATGCCCTGCTCCCATTCCCTCTGACTAAGAAGGAGCATTGGCAATTAGGTGCCAATACTAAGGTTAACCTTATAAGAAAAAAAGGACTGTGTTAATCTTCAAGAGTAAATCTGTTTGGAGCTACCCAAGGCTCTAGTGATCAACATTAAATACTAAAATAAGAATTGCTATACATTAAATATAAGATAAGAATTTGCTTTAAAATCCCAAAGCGCTATTAAATCTCAGCCACACAGGCATGAAGAGAAAAGCCACTCTCCAAAGCCATGACTATACACAAAGTTCTCAGCTCTGGGGTTCTGCCTGCTCCATGCTGTCTTGCTGAGCCAGCAGGAGTAGCCTCAGACCTGGTCTATCTCCCAAGATAAAATCAAATATCAATGCTATAGCCTGTCTTCAGCCTGGGCTGGCCTGGAGGACTTCCTTCCTAGGGCCCAAGGCCACGACAACAGTGTCGATGTCCTCCTCTGACATAGGATGCCACAGCCATGTGAGAGCTGACCTTTTGAGTCGCCCTGCAAAAACAAACCCATTCTCTGCTCTCTAGACCAACATCCCATGGTCTATTCTGGGTTTGTAAGTAAATTGGGTGGATGACAGAAGCATCCAGACGGGTGCTATTTAGACCCGGTTCCTGTTGAGGCCTGCCCTGGAAGCTCCCCCTACCTGCCTGCAGACGCCATCCCAAGCCAGAGCCACCTGCACTAGCCCTGAGTGGGAACTAATGTTGGGAAGTCTTTCCTACCTGTCTCCTCACCTGTCTCCGTGTGGAAAGGCTCTGGTGGTGTACAGGGGATGCACCTTGTTTTGAAGTGCTTTTCCTTTTCTGGTGAACATCCACTGACCTCCCCCCTTTCCTGCTTGTGTCCTGCCCCCTCCCCATCCTATTTGTTTTTGTTTTGCAGATTCTGTTTTATTTTGACATTGTTTTCACTACCATTTTCACCATTGAAATTGCTCTGAAGGTAAAGCCCCATCTCCCTCTCTCTTCCTTCCTCTCTCTGCCAGTCCCAGCTCTCTGCTGCTGTCTGTCTTGTTGCTAACACATGCTCCTATTGGTGTTGGGTGCACTCTCAGAGCCACTAATCCAATTCTGCTTATTTTTCAGATCCTAGGCAATGCAGACTATGTCTTCACTAGTATCTTTACATTAGAAATTATCCTTAAGGTAATGCCCCCCGAGCCATGTGTCTCCGTCTCTCTGTGTCTCTGCTCTGTCTGGTGACTCTTCTGTTTCCTTCACTCTCTGACTCTTGTGTCCCCACTTCATGCTGTCACTTTGCCCCAGCTCAGATGCCAGGAGAGATCTGCCCTACCACACTGCTCCCTTCTGCTCACTTAGCGGCAGTTCTAGGCCTAGAAAAGCCACGCACTGGCTGTGTCACCATGGGTGCTGTCCCATCACTGACTGAGCATGTTGGCTGTCAGCGGTACTCAGTACCCATGTTTGCATGTACCTTCTCCAATCAGTCGGGGGCTGAGCCCTACTTGAAATTCTCTCTCCCTCCTCCTGCATAGAGGAAATGCCACACAAGCTCTAGAAAGGCAAAACCTCTGGTGCATGAAGGAGTCACTTTGGCCCCTCTCTTTGGAGACTTGTCATCAACACCTTCCTCAATACCAAGGCAAACATAAGGGCTTAGCAGAAGTTGGGGCCATGTAATAGTAGTGGTGAACCTGAAGCAGGATTGGGAGCCAACATCCCAAGTGAGTCATACAGCAGACAACTAGAGGTTGTTTCTAACCCCTTGGTAACCTATTGCTCTAGCTCCCTGGTAACCTGCAGCTCAGATGAGAGAGGTCTTTTTACAGGTTGTTACGTATATGTCTGCACCTGTTAATCAATGCGTGGCCTTGCTGGTCTACCTGAGCTGTAGGACCTTGGCTAATATTGGCTTCTCTCTGAGCAAGGGGAAGGTTTTACCCTTGAGCAGAACAGAGGAGTCATAGTCTCTGAGCACAGGCTTCAGCTTGAGCATCTTCCTGGGACGCTTGCCTGGGACTCCCTCTCCCAAAATTCTCAGGCCTCTCTTCAGCTCATCCTTGGCCTAGATACAAGCTGCTGCCCACTCTGAGTGTGCACCAGTACCAGCTATAGACCTTTCTTTTCCAAACGAAACCCTCAGATCATGGCCAGCCTTTTAGTGGGCTTAACATTTCTGTGTCATCCAGATATGACTTGAGTTGGGCAATATTTATGTGCCTACCAGGATGTCCTTATACCTCAGAGGCTCAGTGGTATTGACCCTTAGCTTCCTTGCCACCTGTGTGGCTCAGATTTTTCTTTCCTGCTGAGAGAGAGTAGATGGGGGACAGATTCCTGGAAGTGGGTACCCAGAGCCTACATTCAAATTCCCCCTGGAAAGGACTCCCTTTCCAT
>LZPO01067759.1:2018-12462 GCA_001675575.1 Neotoma lepida
GAACATTGTCAAATTCTTTTTATGAGGCCATAGTTATCCAGATACCCAAACCACACAGACTCAGCTAAGACAGAGAATTACAAACCAATTTCCCTCATGAACATTGATGCAAAAGTACTCAATAAAATATTGGCAAACCAAATGCAAGAATACATCAAAAAGATTATTCACCATGATCAAATGGGCTTCATTCCAGAGATGTAGAGATGGTTCAATATACAAAAATCTGTCAATGTATATTATGACTTCCAGTTTAGTGGACTTANTGGATTCCCTAGTGTGCAAACAAATAGGTCTCTCTGTCTGTAACACAGTCTATAACCAAGTATGTTTCTTGTGCCATTTCTTGGGCTCTTTCCCTTCTGCTTGTTTTGTCCAATTCTGGTGTGTTAATTTTTTGTTTTATACTATACTATATTATACTATTATATTATATTTATTATTATTCTTTAGAAGTCTGTTTATTTTCTAATGAGAGACAGAAAGGGGTTGATCCAGATGGGAGGGGAGGTGGAGAGGAACTGAGAAGGTGGAGAGGAACTGGAATACATTATTTTAGAAAAATAAATCTACTTTCAATAAAAGAGAAAAAGAAAGGAAAACCTAGGATGGCTTAGAAAGAAAGGGTAGTGAGAGTGGCTGGAAACAGGCGCCCTAACTAACCAAACATTCGCTCTTGAGCAGAATCATATTTTTAAATCAAATTGTGATTTCCTCTGATGTCTTCAATCTTCTATACAACAAGAAATATTTTTGNTCCTGTTATATTTCTAAAGATTTATTTTTATTTATGAAAAATATGTAAAATTAATTTGTCTATATTTCATTTTATAAAATTCTTTATAAGTTTGATTGGTGATAACCATAGCCTCAGAGTTTGCCCTCTGGGTGAACTGTCCATCAGACTTGTATCACTTTTACCTGCTATAAGCTCACTTTAAGTACAACAGTGTGGCATAAATAGATTGTTGGGGAAGCTGGTGTTCTGCTATGGGCAGACAGTTGGGCCAGAAAGCACATCACATTAACTTTGACCTCAGAACTGTTCTTTCTTTCAGTATCTGAAGCAAACCTAACCACTCACTCCTACCTCTTATCCTTATTAACCCAGTTATGAGTTTACCTATAATCTTATAAACTCCATGTTGGATTAGAATTAAATAGAATTTATTCTCTAGATATCTACATAGTGTGCATGTCCTTAGAGTTCAGACCGCATGAGCTCATAAGTTTGTGTAGACATAGTGACATTATATTGATACCATTAATGTCTAGCTGGGCTGTTGAAGGAGAAAGGATATAGTAAACAGAGTAGCCAATCATTTCTTTTTAATGAATCATAATATAGTAATCAAATCTAGTGGCCTTGCAATAAACTAGTTTCTTTGACCTCTCAATTCCTTGGGCAATAATTTAAAGAGTTAAGGGTTGTGGTCACAATGACATTAAAGATAGAAAAAGTGTAGTATCACATATTGCAAATATCTTGTATTGTCAGAATTTACCTATTAAACTGACAAGAGTTTTATTCTTTCTGCTGAGGCAGATTCCTGCATTATTCTGAATTATACCCTGTAATTTCCTTCTTTACCCTTAGGGATTCTTTTCACAAAGAGGTCAAGGATGCATTACTAATTCTCATTTGTTCTTTGCAACACAGTTTAATAAAATTTACACTCTCTCTAAAACCCACCCCGTCATACCCTCTCTATTCCTCAAACATCATGGAAATCATAAACAAACAGACACTCCCTTGTATTTCCATCTCCAAGATTATGTCCACGGACATAATCAGTCTGTATAGGGTAGTGTTTGACAGGTGAAAGAACACATTTCTCCATGCAAGCCCCAATCAAGGGACACTTTGTTCAGATCTTAGACTATCCCAGGCACTGAATAGTCAAGGTCTTTTGATCATATTAGTTGAGCCTCATAACCATTGTGCAAACCAAGCAGAGCAAGCATAACTACTCTTGTTTTGCATATAAGGAATCAGTTCCAGAAAGTATAAACAATTCTTCCAAGGCCCCACACTAAAAATACATCCAGAGCAAAAACTTAGGTTATGGCCTGTAACTTTTATTGTTTTGTTCAGGCTTGATTTTCTGCTCTCTACAGAAAANGTTTTTTGCCTATGTTTCAGACACACATTTAATATTCCCTTTGGACTGTACCATGATAGTTTGATTCATAGGAATTATTCAGAATATAATTTCTTTTATATACTTGGGGTTTAAAATATAAAGATACTCATAACCACATTTTATTGACTAAGGAAAGGAAATCCATCCAGAAGCAGACGTTAAATCATTTCTATATGAGCACCATTTGCTTTTGCACATTTATTTCCTACAGTGAAGTATGTATCTATTTCTCTTTGTTCCTTTCCTTTTGGAAGATCTGGGCTTCGCATTTGTCCACTATATTATATTAGCTGTCTCCCACTGTAGAAGTTCATTATCTACTCAATCCCTTTGCAATTAGCTTCGGCACACGTGGCCTCTGAAGAAGTCTGTTTTCCTTTGGGAGACCCATGCACTAGAGGAAAGACCAAGAGCTCAGAACCAAGCAACNTGGGCTTTTGACCTTTGCTTTTCAATATTTTTGGGAAAATACTATTTACTTCCTTGAATAGATATTTTTGTAAAATGAGATGATAATCCCACCTAAGTATCCTTACTTTCAAAGTGTTTTTAGTACTTAGGTGAAAGTTGTAACAGATGTAATGAGTATTCTTATTTAAAATTGCTCATAAAAATTAAATTCTGACCTCTAGAGCCATTATGTTGATTGTAGCTTACAGTAGAACTCACTTTGCCATTGGCAAGACTGTGAAACATCATATCTGTAGAGTTAATCGAAAAGGCCTTATGTAGGATGTCAGATAAAGAGAGCTAAGTATCANTGTTACAAAAGGAAAATCCATGTCAATTATTAAATTGTGTTGTTACTTGTATCTGTGTACAAGTGGTAAAAGGAAAAGAGGAAGAGAATGAATTAGGAAATACTGGGTNTAGAAGACAAGGGGACTAATAAGGCTAGTTGACCCACACTGAATATATTTAAGATTTATTCATCATCCTCCTCTATCAGAGGATGTAAACAAATGTTCTCAAGGGAAATATGACTTCAAGAAAAAGCAATGGCATAAATTGTATCAGGCTTCGAGATATGACTGTATAATGGACAATTCACTCACAGATATATAAAAGCATTCTCTTGCAGAAAGGTACTATTCAAGGAGTAGTACTTANATGGGTAAGTCTGTTCTAGAAAAAGGCTTTGGAAGGATCTGAGGATCAGCCATCTAGCCTCTGCAACCAACACTGAACTGACCCCAAGGACATAGACAATGGGATTGTTGAGGAAGCTGCTTCCTCTGCCAGTCACGTATGTGGGAAAGCAAGGACACCATGGAATCTTTTAACCTCAAAACTGTTTATGCTTGCAGAACCCAAATCAGGCCAAGCCACACAATATCATACACAGCTTGTTCAGCTTAATTAGCTACAATCTTATAAACTTCATGTTGAATTAGAGTCAAAGAGAATTTTTTTATAGATATCTACNTAGTTGTATGTCCTTAGAGTANAATTCTCATGCATAAATACATACAGATGNCCAAGATTGGTGTGGACATGGTGACATCATATTAACATCATCCATCTTGAGCTGGGGCATTGAAAGAGAAAGAATATAGGAAAACAGAAAGGCAGTCTTTTCTTTCCAACCAGTCATAACAGACTAATCAGATCTAGTAGCTTGACAATAGATCAATTTCTTCAGAGCTTCTTTGACCTCCCGATTCCTTAGACAGTAAATGAAAGGATTGAGGGCTGGGGTGACAATGGCATAGAAGACAGAAATGACTTTGTTCATGTTGAAGGCATGAATAGCTCGGGGTCGGGCGTACATAAAAATAGTCGCTGAGTAGAAGATGGTGACCACCACGAAGTGGGAAGCACAGGTGGAAAGGGCTTTCTGCTTTCCTGTTGGCATGCGCAACACNGTGGCCAGAATGCATCCATATGATAAAGCAGTGATTGACAGTGGGAAGAGGAAGATGATCAGAGCCAAGACAAAGTCCACTAACTCAGCAATAGACATGTCTGTGCAGGAGAGATTAAGTACTGGAGAGATGTCACAGAAGAAGTGGTTGATGACATTGGGACCACAGAAGCTGAGGCGAGAGATGAAGTAGATCTTTGCCAAAGANATGCCAAAGCCAATGACCCAGGAACCAAGAGCCAGGCGGAAACAGAGTCCATGGCTCATGATGGTGGGGTAGTGCAACGGGCGGCAGATGGCCACATAACGGTCATAGGCCATGGCAGCCAGGAGAACACATTCTGTACACATAAGTGCAATGAAGAAGTAAAGCTGTATCATACAGTGGGTGAANGAGATGCTGTTACTCATGGACCAGAAGCTGAACAGCAGCTTTGGCACAGTCACAGAGATGTACCAGGTCTCCAAGAAAGACAGGTTGGCCAGGAAGAAGTACATAGGCTTGTGCAGTGGTCGGTTCTGCTGCACCAGTAGTATGATGATCACATTTTCNGCTACGGTCAGAATATAGGCCACAAGAAACATCAGGAACACTGCTGCTCGCATGCCCAAGCTCCCAGGAAATCCCACCAGGATGAATTTGGTGACCCGTGTCTGGTTCTCCAAATCCATATCAAACACACAGGATTTAGCTCTTCTGAGAGAAAAGAATCACTTGGTCAGAGTCCATGGTCTGGTAAACATCTTTCATCCCTGCCTTCTTTGAGTACCAATAGCAGTAACAGTTGCTTATTAACAGAATATTATAAATTAGGTAGATGCATGTAGCATAATTACACTCAATTTCCCACATAACATTTTTNACCTATACATTCATTTTTAACAATGTGGTATTAGAGAGATATTAAATACATTTCTATGTTCTTAGTGACAGGAGGGCAAGAATTGTATTCAGGTCTAAGCTAAAGCTATGTGCTATCTAATACCCTACACTGCCTCCACAAATACCNCCAAAGTAAACGAGCAAAGCCCACTTTGTGTTACAGCTGCTGGTTTCAAAAAGCACACTCGCCTTCCTGTGCTGTCATCTACTTACAGTTCTGGGAATTCTTCCTTGCAGCTGGGTGACCTTCACATGTTACCTGTTTCTTTTTTCTTCTACCATTAGTGGAGATGGAAAGGGCCTGTCACAGTCTGAGTTGTATGTGATCAGGAGGCAAGAGAGAGACAAGCTCATCCCTGTGAAGCCCCTGGACTTCATTCAACTCCCAACTCTTCCATGGAGTTGCTATGTCATTGAAATCATGCCCTCCTTGAGACCCATTTTCCTCTCTTGTTTAATACAAATATTAGTATTGTTCAANGGATGTCACTGTGGATTAAAGTGAAATTGGAATCAAGCAAATAGTGTTTTATATAAACTGTAAATGATAATGAGTGTGGAAGGGGCTCTTGCTCCATATAAAAACAGCAAAGATGAATCTAGACCAGTACAGGGGAGGTGCAACTGCTGTCATCCAAGGAAATGGTGAGAAACAGGAGGGTGGGGCCCTGGTCAGTGGACTTTCAATTTCTGAGGATGAAGATAGAGTTGGGGGGGTGCAATTACTAAGCTAAAATAGAAATGTATCATAAAATTTTAGATATTTTTAATGAAGATTAAGAGACAGAAAGTAACAACATATGATCTAGAACGGGATGTCCCTCTGACTTCTGAGAAGGTGACATTTGAGCAGAGAACTCCAGGGCCAACTCTTTGAAGACCTTTGGCGAAAGAGATCCAAGCTAAAATCAGACGCCTATTGCTATACTGGGCNGATAGAAAAGGAGCTAGGAAGTGGTGAGAAGGTAGGTATGATTGAGTAGACGAGACCCCAAAGCTCAAAACACGATCTAAATAGTGGCCTAAATGCAATGTGAGGCAAGCAGAAGGTTAAAGGGTCAGACATTATTGTGTCATGGAAAAATAACTGTCATTTCAAAGTAAACTTCTCCCGGAGAGAGGAGTAAGAGTGGTAACACAGGCTTTAAGAGAAGGTGCCAGTGACCTCGAAGACTGCTTTGATAAAAATGAGTTTAAGATCCGTTTTAGAGGCAGAATCTTTAACAGAAATGAGTGGATTTGAGTGTAGAAATTTAGGGGGGGGAAATCAAGGAGAAATCACAGACAGCCATAACATAGATGCATTGCCATTTACTAACAGGAAAATTGGGAGATTTTCGTAGGCATTTTCCCTAAAATCAAAGAGACGGAAATGGATGAAAACTTGCTGTATTTGATGACATCAATGCTCCGCTGCATCCTCTAAGAAGAAATCAGGGAGCATTCACTAGGTACCAGGAAGTTTGCTTACTACTGTTCATAAAATGCAGCATTTAATTCATAAAATAACATTAATGAGACACAGTTACTCTAATTTTCCAGAAGAGGCACTGTAGCTCAGGCACATAAAGTAACAGTTCTTANTTAAAGAGAGATGCAGTCAGTATTATAGTGAAGCTCAGGTCTGTCTGAGCCATAACATCAACCACTAGGCTCACTCTCTCACAGACAAAGAAAGTCAGATTTTGGTCTCATCACTATTTTTAAACACTTAAAATTTATGACTCCAGTCTTGCTGCAATTTATTATAAGCACAGGCCGTTAGAACATCAATGAACCTATGACACANGAATGTTTTTTACCCAAAACACACACAGCAGAAAGGAACATACAGAGATGCTTGTCATGTGTGCCAGAGATAAGCCCTGAATATATCCTGAGATATATCAGGGATAAGCTGGGGTACTGCAGGCAAATAATTCAGTAAAGAAAGGCAGAGAGGCCAGGACAGCACAGCATAACAGCCCGTTGGTTGTGTGTTTGACAAACTGAGAGTGAATGAACTGAAGAGGGATTCAGGAGGAATCAGGAGGAAAAGGGAGTCTCCTCAAGGGCCAGATCATGGGGAGCTCCATNCGCAGCATAAAGGAGTTGAAGAGCCATCCTGAAGCAAGAACANTAAATGATGACCGGATATTTGTCAGGAGGATGATAATAACCTTATATTTCACACTGGCTGTTGATAATGAGAAGATATATTTGGTGGAACAAGGTTATCAAATGAGAAATTGATGGGCAAGCGGGTAGTCACCTCATAGCAGACACAACACAAACAAGGAAGANCAAGATCACTAGCTGGTGACTGATTGCTGAAGAAACTGAGATGAACACAATCAGTTCTATCTACATAAGCAATACCAAGATCTACCTACTTGCAGAAGAAAGACCAAGGACTCTGAAGCACAGCGAGGCTGGGGAGCATGAAGAGTCCAAGGGTAGTGGTCATACTTTGGGTTATTTATTATGACCCAACACCAGGAAATGTCTCTCAAAAAGCAATCAAAGAAGCCTATTCCCTTGGCTTATTATGCAATTCTCTGCACAGAGGTTTCGGAAAATGAGAATATCATTGTGTTCNATTGCTGGAATTACAGTGGATGAAAAGGAGAGACATAAAACATTTAGGGCTTAAATATCACTGTACCTAAGAGTTCCCCATTTATTATGGATGCTGTAAGATGGGTCACTTACCTTGGCTTAGCAGCCTCTGATGGAGTAGAATGTGAAAAGAAATTCCTCACTGATTCTAAAATAGGAAGAAGTACAAAGGAAAGATTCAGATATTGAATAGCTATGAGGAACCCACTCCCTAAACTTAGAAGAACACAATGGGCACAGATTACCCCACTGATTTCCAGCAGATGGCCAGGGCTATATGAAAGTATATCCCCAGATACTAAGACCACATTTGTGCCCAGTGTGGCACCAGGCTGGATTGTCCAGCACCGTGGGGCCAGAGGTCCCATTGCCTTCTGGCAAGAGCTGTCCTAGANTAGGGCACATCAAGCTGTGAATGTCTTTGTTCTTCTGAGAACTTTATACAGCATCAAGATCTTCTTGGCATCTCTCCCAGGACCCAAGAGGAAAGAACATTGACAACAGCTGTCCAAGTCTCTTGTGGTATCCAAGGAAGTTTGTGCGTACTATAGCCATCTCATTTGTTTCATGTGAGTTGGTTCCATGGGAGGGAAACCACTAATGGCCACATACTTTAGGAAGAGACATGTTTTATTCTTTGTTAAAAGAGTAAGAGGAAAGACAGCATTGCATTTAAATATCTACTTTCAGGTATTCAGTTAGTATTATCTTGGCTTTTGGGAAACAGAATGACCTTATCAGTTCTCCAAAGGAGACCATGACTNCTGAGCTAGACTGGTATTGTGACAACTTAGTAAGAGTTTAAATGGAACTCTTTGTCATCAAGTATGTCATAAAGCATGCTAAATGAAGTTATCATAATGGATGATTGTCACTGTCATCTGTAAGGTATCTATCACTTGACTAATATTTCCATCCTGAGACAAAGTTACAGTTCAGCNCATATTACTTCTTTGTGCAGAACTTGAAGGCAACCCTCACAGCAAAGAAAGCTGAGAGATTCACTGTGGTTTCATAAAAAAATAAGTGGAAATATTGAAAGCCATAAACAGTCAGTGCTGGGGTGCCACTCACATTTATGGTAATTAGGAGAGCAGCCTCCTATGCAGATTCTTTCATAGGACTGAAATACAGAAAACAAATAATAAAATAGTAAAAATAAGGTCCTCAATTNACCTCCAAGTTCCAGAAACACTCCAACATCACTTAAAATGTATGANTTTAAAATGAGTTTAATCATGATTTTCCATCATGAATTTAAACTCCTGTTGTAGTGATTGTAAATGGAAAATGACAGAGTTTCTACCAAATCATGGTTGCTTTTGCTGCATGAGCAGAATGCTAGGCACAGCATACTTCTTCTCCAGAGTCAGGAAACACCCTTCCTATTGTGACAAGAGCCCATGAATTGCCATGACTATGAACAATTCTTGAAATAAAAATTTCATACAAATAATCTTAAATGGATGTGAGACATTTGGCAGGTACAACTGGGTACATTTGGTGGCACCCTGACATGCTGTGATCAGGAGTTTTAATAAGCTTTTTGCGTATATCCTAGTGGCTCTAGATTGGTGGTCCCTGACCCAGGAGATACAGGATGCATCAGCTTCTGAAGTCCTTGATGTTTTCTGTTTTTCAGAACCTTCTCTTGCTGTTGCACTGTGACCAGTGCAACATATAGTTATTCCTCAACTATATGAGTACACCATAGTTTATTTGTTCACTAATGGACTTGTGTTCNATTTGGGACATGTTTCCAAGACTCAGGCTACTTACAACTGTGCTTTAGGTTTCTCTTGCTATTGAACACAGCCTGAAGGTCACCTGGAGGTGAACTTTTTGGATCCTTTTGGGCCTTATTTGACAAGCATCCAAACCTAGGCACATGTACGACTTTCTCAGGTACACACCAAGGTTTGTTTTATTTTATTTGGAACACTCCATGAATTTGCCTTATGAANGGGCCAGGCTAATCTTCTCTCTATTATTCCAGTTTCAGTATATGTGCTGCCAAAGCAAGCACCACACTGTTTTACATTCCCCAATTCCCCAATGTATCTTCTTTTCCAACCATCTCCTTCTGAATATTTTTTATATGTCCATTGTTTATCCCAGCCTTCATTCATAGACAGAGCCTACTACAACTTTTCCCTTTAAATGCTTGCAGTCAGCCTGGCCAGGTGTTCTAGGCCTGTACTCTCAGCTACTCAGCAGACTGAGGGTAGAGAACAAGTTAAAGACAAACCTAAGCAATTTAGTGATGCTCTGTCTCAAAACAAAAACTAAATAGGAGGCCAGGGATATGCTCAGTGGAGATGTGCCTAGTACATGCAAAGCTCTGGATTCAGTCCCTAGTAATGAGGCCTCACTGCCCTCTNCACCCCCCACCACTGCATTCAGTAAGCTTTATCTAGAAAGCTACCCTAGTCTTGGAAATACTTCCAGTCATGGAAAACAGGGCTAAGTCCTTGCAAGAACCTTTAGTAGTTTCCAGATAAATTGAAGATGTTGGCAAAATTTCTTTGAGGATAGAGTTCATACTGGTCTTTCTCCTAGTTAAAGCCTGTACCAGAAGTATGGACCGTCATCTTGATGTTTGCCCGGTATGAGAAGTCAGGCAATTTAAATGTCCCCAACTCTCTCACTACAGGACAGTGGCTTCTACCTTCAAGAATCTTTCCCCTGAATGCGGAATGGTTTTTTTGTTCCCACAGTTGGACAAGAGTTAATTCTGACAAGCTTTGACATCCAATGAGTTATTTCTGTAGTGAGTCAGACTCTCCCACATCACTGGTGTAGGTGATCTTAATATGCACATACATACACTGCGTATATTGTTTTTGAAACTTTCAAAATTCCCAATCTCACTTTTTAGTTCCAGACACCCTACTGTGAGATTTTGTTACTGACTATTTTTAAACAATTTTATTTCTGATTTACATGACTTTCCTT
>LZPO01067762.1:0-20597 GCA_001675575.1 Neotoma lepida
CCAAGCACTCTTCCTTCCTGGCAAAGCTGTTCTAAGGGTCCATTCAGAGAGTCTCAAAGCAGATGCCACCACAGATCCCTTGCATTGGCTAGCTTTGAAAATCCAAGCTAGCTGGGATGCCCATGGGCTGGAGGAAAGGCTGCAGGCTGCCTGTCATCTGCTATATGAACTAGTGCAATGGAGGGAAGCAGAGAGAAAGAAAAGATGAAAAATACCTATTAAGACAATGCAATTGGGGGTCTTCACCTCTGCTCCATTTCCCAGCTGGGCTCATGGAGGAACCAAAGGAGACTTTCACATCACTATCTGAGCTGGAAATGGTGAGGAACCACTGAACCAAAACTACTGTGAGTTAGCTGGGTTGCCAGGAAATTTCTAACCATGATTTAGGGCCCCTTGAGGCAGGACCCAGACTCAAAGTGGGAAAGATGGAAGACCATCAGCAAATCTAAGCAGTTTGTGGACATCAGTTCTCCCCATGTCTGACAGTGGCTCTTTTCCTGGGGCTCCTGCCCCCTTGAAGGTGAAGGCATGCACATTTGAACATTTTCTCACATCTGTTAAAAACCACAGGCTGGTATGCATACTTGCTGTCTTCTTGAAGCTCATGAAGTCTCTCCAGTAAAAACAGTCTGCTTTTCCATGTCCATTGCCCAAGACATGAACTTACCATATGACCTGGAACAAGGCCCAAATGATTTTACACCTCACTTTCCTAATCTAAAAATCACAGTTGATAGGTAGGTCTGTGTTGCCTGTTAAAATCACATGCTGGATCTAAAACAAGGAAGAAGAGTCAGGTGTTCTCGTATGTTCGTCTGGCCCGAAGGGCCTATGATCCACACCTTCTACCTGTCTGATTCAGACTCCCTGTGTGGATGACACAAAGAGAAGGGAAGAGAATAGTGCTCTCTCCACAGGAATTCATAAGCTCAGTAAACTCCAGAGGCACGTACGAGCCAGCAAACAGGATGAGCCACATTCTATACTTTTCAACGTTATCAGACCCATTGCCCTGTAATATGCAGGTGAATGAATCAAAGGAGTCTGGGAACTTTTATGATCTACACAAAGGAGATTGTTATTTGATGGGAATGGAAGAAAAACAATGTTCTGCATTATCTGAGTCTCTTTGTCTAATTACAACCCGGCCCCCAATAATAACAGGTCCAGAAGTCAAGATTTTCAGATACCCTTCAAATCAGATCAGCACTAGTCTTACTAGAGGACTGAACACAGTCAGGGAAATTAGTCATTCTAAGATTTGGGGTGGGACAATCTCCCCAAAGATATCCAAGCCTCATTGCTAACTAACTGGGCCATTGAGGTTGGTTTTTGAGAGACTCACATGCCCCAAATCTCCTACTTTTCACCAAGGAGATGATAGATCATCTAAGTA
Source organism: Neotoma lepida (assembly GCA_001675575.1). NCBI lineage: Eukaryota > Metazoa > Chordata > Mammalia > Rodentia > Cricetidae > Neotoma > Neotoma lepida. Next base: position 1,400 of record LZPO01067762.1, read on the forward strand.
AGGTCACTCAGCCATCTTTCTCAGCCCCTGCTACATACAGAAAACAGAAGACTCAGGCTTCTAGGCAAGAAGAAGGGACCCACATACATGTGACCAAACACTTAGAAAGACACAGAAGTACCCAGCTTTACTGTCCCTCCTCGCATTCATAGTGTCATTTATAGCGTCACAGAATGTGAAGACTGGAATGAACGCTACTAAGAGCCCACTTTCTTAATGATGGTTGGAGTCCAGAGAGGGTCAAGTGGCTGGTCAGACTCTGTTAGCGACAGAGACAGTATCAAATTTTCTACACATCACAGTGAATAGATAAGTAAAGTCAAAGGTTAGGGAATCAGAGTAAAGGACACAGAACAAAGAGCTGGGAAATCAAGGAAAAAGTGAGTCCTGAGCTGATAGCCAATACAGGCCTTCATAGGTAGTATGAGGGTACCAAGTTGTTACTGTATACTCTGAATTATTCTCACAAGGAATTTGTGAATAGTATTTATTTTTGCTTTCTCACAAAAAGGGAAATTAAGTCTCTAAGGGGTTGCCATTAATCCAACACTGCCTATGTTCTACATGATAGAATCAGTCCTGAACCCTGAGTTTAGTTGTTCCATGGATCTTCAAGCCTTCTTTACTGAAAGGGGCTCCTGCTTGAGTGTGTTGATAAACAAAGGAACTAGAAGGAGATGCCATTCCTTCATCTGAGACCTCATTCCTTCAAAGTTCCCAAGAGCTTCAGATATTGAGAAGTAGTAGTTTCTTAGTACTTCTGTCACATTTTAGTTAATTTAGTAGAACAAAATGTCAAAAATGCATTGTAGCTCTCCAAGTCTATGGGCTGTCTTAGTTACTTTTCTCCTGAAGTGATAAAACACCATGGCCAAAAGCAACTTGGAAGGAGTTTATTTCAGCTTACACTCTCAGACAACAGTCCATCACTATGGGAGGCCGAGGTGGCAGCTCAAGTCAGGGAGCTGGAGGCAGAAATGATGCAGAGACCATGAAGAAACCACTGCTTACTGACTTGCTCCTCAGGGCTTGTTCAGCTTGCTTTCTTATACAACTTAGGACTACCTGCCCAGGGGTGACACTGTCCTTCCATANAGGTGGGCCCACCCACATCAGTCAATAATCAAGAAAATAATTGATAGGCTAATACCTATAGGCCAATCCTACGGGGGCTTTTTCTCAATTGACAGTCCTCTTCCCAGATAGCTCTAGTTTGTGTCTAGTCAACAAATAAAAAACAAACAAACATGACAGATGGTCTCAGTAGACTAAACTCAGAGTGACCAGCCAGGCTACATCGCTTTACGGAGCCTCCCTGAGAGCATTTCTTTGGCTTTTCCAGCTTCCACAGCTGCCCTCATTTCCCCATGTTCTTCCATCTTCTTTGCCTACAATGGCCAGTGTAGTCTTTCACAGTAGATATTACTGTTTCTTCCCCCTCTGTTCTTCCAAGGATCCTTGTGTTTATATTACACCCTTCCCTTGTCTAACCCAAGATATTCTCTCTGTTTTAAAGTAAACTGATCCACAACTGAGTTTCCATCCCCTATCTAGTTCTCTTTTGCCACACAACCAAACACAGTCTACTGATTAAGTAGAATGTCTTTGGCAAGTCATTATCTGTCCTCCTCAGGAGGGCTTTGCTATCAGTTTCAAGAATGGTCACAAATTAATTCAATGACAGGTGGGGAGGCCTTTTGGAGAAGCTGAACCCAGGGATCTATCCAAATGGGCTATCCACCACCATAAGAATATGATCTTGCCTCTGCATTTTTCTTCGAATTGCTGTTTAGTTTCCTGGACCTTATCCAAAATCACAAAAATACATGCCACATGAACAAGGTCATCTCATGAATCATGTTTAGAAACTTCTAGAAATATCCAGCAGATCCTCTCGCCTAATCTCTCACCCATGCCTAGCCTAAGATGGCTTCAGATTCTCCTTTCATCTCACTAGATCTCTGTGCTTCAAAAACCTTCTAACTAGGACTCTACCCTCAAACCTACCTGAAAATGCCCCTCCTCTAGCCTCTGCCTCCCAAGATCAACAAAGGAGACATTTTTGGCACGTAACTGTTGACCTCTGTCCATCTCCATCAGTGTGAGTCCCTAAAAGAGCAGAGGTGTGCCTAGCAGAAAGAATAAATTAATAAACTCAGCAGTTGCTAGTTCCTTGCTTCCTACAATACAATGGTTTTCTTTGCCTCTTAAACACCATTCCACATAAAAGACAAAAGAGATAAGGGAGGGGAGAAAAGAAACAGAAGGAGGAGATTAAAAGTGAAGGGGAACAGAATGGGAATGAGTAGAGCCTTCCCATTCCACAGCTAACCCTCAAAGACTTTTCTTTTCAGGTACATTCATCAGTATTCCAAATCCCCTCCTCCTCCTCCCTGCCTCCTACCACAATGTCAGGGCTGTGCTTGAGTTACACCAATCCTTTAGGCAATGGTCATAAAACCAAAGATTCCACCTGTGTTCCCTCACTTCTTCAAAACATTTAATGGGACTGGGGATCTGGCTCAGTTGGGAACATCCTTGCCATGCAAGCAAGGGGATCTAAGTTTGTATTCAGCATTCACATAAAAAGCCAAGTATGGCTGTGAGTGCCTATACCTCCATCACTGTGGGGCAGAGACAAGTGGATCCTGGGAGCTCAGGAGTCAGCCAGCCTACCTGAAATGGGAAATTTCAGATAGGGACCTTATCTCAAGAAAAGAAGGCTAAGAAGAATAAAGGATGCATGTGTCTTCCTCTGACTTCCACAGGTCTGCATACTCATGTGCAGGCACTACACCACACACACAAAATAAAAAGAAAATGTTTTGATATATCAAGTATTCCAACCCTATATTAACATTTAGAGACATTCCTGATTTCTCCTGATTACTTCTCAAGAAATGAACTACATCTACTTCTTCAAGGCCTTAACCCCAAATTAAGGGGAGCATTATCATTTTATAAAAATTATTTTTATTTTATGTGTATGTGTGCTTGCCTGAATGTATGTATGAGTACTACAAGTGCGCAGTGCCTGCAGAGGCAAGAAGAGGGCACAGGATCCCTGGTACTGGAGTAATGGAACAGTTATAAGCTGCCATCTGGATGCTTGGAACAGAACCTCAGTCTTCTGCAAGAGCAACCAGTGCTCTAACCACTGACCCATCTCTCCAATCTCAGAGCATTATCGTTTTTAAAGTTACTGAAATTTAGTCAACATTAGCATATAAAATAAGGGACCCTAGAGTAGTGGTTCTCAACTGCTCACAACTCTTTTGGAGGTCTAATGACCCTTTCATAGGGGTCCCCTAAGATCATTGGAAAACATAGACATTTACATTACAATTCATAACCATATCAAAATTAGAGTTATGAAGTAGAATTTAAGATAATTTTATGGTTGGGGGTCACCAAATATGAGGAACTATATTAGAGGGTCACAGATTCGCAAGATTGAGAACCACTGCTCTAGACTCCTATCATGAGCACTATTTTCCCCTAAATATTAATATTTAATAGAATAAATGACTCTCTTTTATTTTCTATTAAAACTCATCACCTTACTGGGCTCCACACTTCACATTCTTCATTGAGTCTTACTGAAGTTCAGGTAATCCTCTCTCTCTCTCTCTGCTGCTACTGCTCCATCTTCAGGNGGCCTGCTCTGCTTCTACCTTGGATTGTACATTCTACTGGGTTTTATTTTTAAACAGATTGCCATTTCTTGTGCCATTTCTTTATGTCATTAGAGATCCTATGCACTCTGTTTTGTGTATTGTACATGATTTTCAAAAGAATTATTTAAACAGAAGAGAAAGAAAAAATTCTGTGGTGGAACCGAGGCTTGTAAGTAGATCTTCCTGTGCTCACTGCTGTCTGTCTCNTACACCCGCCCTTTGATTCCTTCACTGATGCCTGTCCCCCATCAATAATCATCTATCTTCTCTGGTCTTCCAGTTATCACACATGTGATTTTGTCACAGGTTGGAACTTACAACCCAGAATAATACAACAGCAACACTAAATGTCATATATATATATATATTTCACAAACATAAATATTATAGGAGCTCATAAAGAAGTGAATTCCTGCCGATGGTGGTGGTGCACGCCTTTAATCCCAGCACTAGGGAGGCAGAGGCAGGCAGATCTCTGTGAGTTCGAGGCCAGCCTGGTCTACAGAGCAAGTTCTAGGACAGGCTTCAAAGCTACAGAGAAACCCTGTCTCGAAAAACTAAAAAAAAAAAAAAATTCTTTCCTAGTTTACAGTGACCACGGAAGACTCTTGAAAGCTGGTGGACTTGAGCGGAGCTTGAAGACTGCTGGGTTTCAACAGGTCCAGAGAAGGGCTCCTCAGGTAAAAGGGGCAAGACATAGAGGAGATGGNTATATTGCTTTGAAACTTTTCCTTCCACACCAATCCCANCCCACCCCAAGTTTCCATTGACATAAATCTGACAAGTTTTTCAGGAGGCAAGGAGACGGGCTCTGTGTTCCAACTTATATCCTTGGTCTCTCAGAAAAGCTCTACTTTTCAAAGGGCACCAGAACTCAAAGGTGAGAAAATGAGGTTGGCCTCTTCTCTTTTTCCCTTCACCATATTACCTGACTCAAGAGCAAGAAATTACTCTAATTTTCCTCAGGACTTTATACAGGAAAAAAATTCATNTCTGCCTAGGACACTATGGGGTCTCAACTTAGAACCCTAAGCTAAGGAAAGCCATCTTCCTAGGGTCTGACTTCCATGCCTACCTCCAAGCCAAGACCAGTGTCTGTCTCACTGTGTAGAGCCAAGCCTTGANCTAGTCTAGACAAAATAAATGAAGGGGTTTTCTGCTTCATGCAGGAACATCCAGTGGAAATGTTTGAAATAAACCATACAAGTCCTCAACTCAGACATATCCCAGGCCTTCTAGCAAAGACAAGATGAGCAAGGTTGATCTTATCTCTCACCACATCCTGAACCAGTATGAGTAGACAAGGGACCTCAGCCCTAGTTTAACAGACAGATAACATTTTATGGACATTCTTTTCCTGCTGCCTCTAATGAAAGAGTTCTGAGTGGAGCCCCTCCCTGCTAAGGTCTAGTGAGAACCCAGAGGCCAAAATGAAGGCTGATTAACAGGCATCACAAGCAGTGACTCAAACCGTTCATGATTTCACATGAAGCTTGTTATAGTGACTCTACAATTAGGACTTTAGCCCACGTGGCCCACCAGTCCTTCAGGAGGCCATACCAAGCACTGTATAAAAGTCCCCACCTTCCTAGACTCCACAATCCACATCCTTCATTGAATCTTGTTGAAGATCAGGTAAGTGTTCTCATTCTCTCTCTCTCTCTCTCTCTCTCTCTCTCTCTCTCTCTCTCTCTCTCTCTCTTTCTCTCTCTTTCTTTCTCTCTGATGTTCCATCACTTTGAGGCCACTCTTCTGTTCCTATCTTAGACTATACTTTCTACTGTCTTTTTTTTAGACAGCTTGTCATTTTTTAGACCACTTTAACTATCTCATGTATTCTGTTTAGTGTATTGTAGCTGATTTTTTTTTTATTGTAAGTTAAATTCTGTGGTAGGACTGAGGTTTTCAGCTTGCGCCTATCCAGACAAAAGTCAGGAGAACAATTCCATCTTGGAAAGAAGTGTCAGAGGGAGCTGAGCTAGGGATATAAAAGAGAGGGGCAAAAACCAGCCTTAGAGTTAGTTATCTTCTCCCCCATTCCTCTCCCTCAATCCTCCACACCCACCCACTCCTTTCTAGTTCCCAGCTTGGTGTCTTCAGTGCAAAACATCTCAAATCTTCTGTTTATTTTCAGGCTCTTCAACTCACCCAAGATGTCTTTCAGTGATCAACAGTGCAAGCAACCATGTGTGCCACCTCCATGTCTTCAAAAGACCCAAGAAAAGTGCCAGGCACAAGCTGAGGAAGTGTGTGTTCCCTCATGTCAGGACCCCTGCCAAGATAAATGTCCACTCCAAGCTCAGGAGGTATGTGATCCTCAGTGCCAGGAGATAAGCCAAGGAAATGTCCCACAGCAAGGCCAAGATCCATGCCTACCTCCAAGCCAAGACCAGTGCCTGCCTCAGTGTGTGGAGCCATGTGAGGAGATAGCTCAAACAAAATGTGTACAGGAGTTCCCACAGAAGCTCCAGGAGAAGTGCTCATCCCAGGGCAAGGGAAAGTAGCTGCTCATATGCCATCTGGAGTCAAGAAGATGGCCGACAGAAGAAAATCCAACCCCAGTCCCCACTCTGGTGACCTTCTCCTGTGGGTATCCCTGTATAATACACCTTCTTGTCTCCTGACTTCCTCAGGATTTCAGGACTTGGTCTGTGCCTCTGAAGATAGTTCTCTGTATCTTCTCAACCTCTGTGAATGAGTAGTCTTCTCTGCAGTTGGTGGACTGTCTCTAGTACAGGAGTGGTGCGGTTATCCAGGGAGACCACCAAAGCCTAACACAGCTCTCTTGGGGGCAAAAGTTCAACTATTCCTTGGTACATATTGACCAAGGATGCCTCTGTTCATCTTTCAGAGTGCAAAGCCCTCTTTCAAGCCGCAACATAGCCTGAATTTAATGGCTTTCTGCTGAGTATCACCACAACAGCAGGTGTTAAGAGGAGGTTGGCGGTGCCACCGAATCAAAGATGGTGTAACTTTGTTTCTGCATCCTAACAAAATATGGTTGGACATTGTAATGTGGTCTGTGCTTTGCAAAACTGAAACAAAATGTTTTAAAAGATTGAATTCAAACAGCCAATAAGGAAACACAAGTTGGGATCTTCAGATCTCTGTCAGTCTTTGTGCTTCATGGATGGTCTGCTTTGAACCATTTGGTTTGAGGGGGTTTTGGATGCCATGTATGGTCTTTAGTTTGTGTCTCTGTGATAGGAGCTGGTTTGTCCCCCAGCTTCCTTGCCTTTCTCTCCTTGGTGAAAGTAAAATATATAATAAAGCTGTTCTTAAGGCTGATCCCTGACATGATGTTTGTCCCTTCCTTGTCTCTGCTGTCTCTGTGGCAATGATATTCTTCTTTTGGAAGGGAGTCTGGGAAAAGAATGAAAACACATCTCACAGATGCACAAGACAGAGGCAGAGAGATCTCCTTTGGATCACATAGACCAGCCCATTCACAGCACCTCTAGGCTCATCTACACACACACTTCACACATTAGACAACACAGCAAAGAGCTAAGACCTTCCCATGCTGAAAACCACAGGCCTAGGTTCTTTCCACTATAGTCTATTTGCTCTTTGTCCTGGCTTCCAGAGAAAAGGAATAAAATGGAGGGAAGAAAACTGTGCAGAAGAAGTACCCCNAANAAAGCCATGGACAGCTACAGATATCAGAGAGAAATAAAGGTGCCCCTGAGATGAACACAAACTTGAGAACCAAAATGTCTGCCCTGACATTTGGACAGATTTCAGTAAATCCAACTGAGGTGACTTGGTTTTGTCCCAGCACTCCCTCCCCTAAGAACAAAACAAAGCTGTGAACTTGTGTAAAAGGGCAAGAAAATGCTGGGTTGACATGAAAGAGCCAAAGACTGTTTCTTCTTGAGTGCCCTGTCCTGCCCTATGNGGAAGATGTGTCAAGGCTTGTCCTCAGAGCAGAACAGAAGCTCCTTACTCATCCCCCACCTCCCCCTACTCGGTCTTGAGGAAATGGGAGGTCATGTGGCGTCCACGTCCCAGCTGCTTAACTCAACTGAGGACNTCCTGACACATGGATCATACTGGTCTTTCAAACTTAGATATTTTCTAGAATAAGACACAACTATGACAGAATTTGAGGGAAAGTTTCAAGAGGCCATGTGGAATCATATGTTATTATATGTGAGTGGTCTAGGCCAAGTCCTGAGTCTTGTGGGCAGTCTCAACAAGATCCTCACACAGCTTCAGGGAGGTCGCCTGCTCTCTGTTAAGGAGCATGCTTGATCTTGCATAGGGCCCCATACTTCAGAATTCTAACCCAGGTCACTCTGACTCCTGAATATAGCCCTTATTGGCCTGACAAAAGTGCATATGACACTCAAGGGAGATTTTGGGGAACTGTCTTTTCAATGATCTATCATCCTCACAAGCAATACTCAGTCATTTTCCAAATGCCAGGCACACTGCCAGGTACTGGAGAAATGTTGAGCCAAGAGGTCAGTATCCCTGTGAGAGCCAGCAGCTAGCTTTTCTGGAAGCCACTCTCACCAACAGCTTTTTCCCAAACTCCCCTGGACCTCTCAAGTCCCTGAACATCCCAGATGCCAGAATTATGGTTCTTTTGCCCCACTGGCTAGTTGAATAAGTTTTTTCTCATCCATTTTCCACAATGAGAATAATTCCATTGATCTCCAGGGCCTAGCTGGTTCCCAGATGAATCTTGCAAAAATGTCCTCAAAAGACCTATCACTGACACTTCCGCTGGGCTGACAAGTCTCACAACTNTGTCTCTAGCTTGGCTCAAGTACAGCAGAGGTCTTTGTTCATTAACACTAAAGGCACACATTGGAGTCCAAGATCAGATACCCAGACCTTGAGAGGAAGTGTGGGGCTAATGAGCAGGGACAGTCCAACCACATCAGATAGAGGAAGCGGCCAGTGATTACAGGGGAGGCCTCAGTGATGGGAAGGGTACCAGGCTGCAGATTGCAGATAGGAGAGCAGGCGCCAAGCCACTGGCAAAGCCTTCATCTAGCTGTCATGGGAACTTACATACAGTCTTGTGCTCACAGAGCTCTGACCCAGGCTTCACAATCCATGTTCACAAAGCCCAGAAGCCATGAGGACAGCTAAGACCAATCATATGACATCCAAATTGCCCCAGCTGACTGCCTGTGTCCTGAAGCCTTTCAGAGGGGAAAGATGCATCACCAAGGGGATTCCCAGTATTGTGACTTCTAGGTGATAGTTAACTGGGTGTGTGGCAATAGTGGACCTGTGGGGAAAATACAAACTGATAGAAGTTCAAGGGAGGGTGATGTGGATTCACTTATTATTCAAAAGAGCTATGGAGAGCCCCATAACCACCACCAATGTATTGTATCTGACTCCATAGAGCCACAGTGGCATGAAAAAGAAATATAGCTAAAACAGTGGGGAAATAGTCAATCAGAAACTTCTCACATATTTGGTAAAAAAAAAAAAAAGAAAGAGAGAGAGAGAGAGAAAAAGCAAGGAAGGGAGGAAGGAAGGAAAGAAGGAAGGAAGGGAGGGAGGAGAGAGGAAAGGAGGAAGGGAGAGAGGAAGAAAGGANGGAGAGAGGGANGGAAGGAAGGAATGAAAGAAGGAAGGAAGGGAGGGAGGGAGGGAGGGAGGGAGGAAGGAAGGAAGAAGATGGTGCAGGAGGCAGGACAGTTGTCCTAAAATATTTTAAGTGCTTTTAAGAGACAAGAATGAGATTTCTATGAAGCAGCAAAGGACAAAAGTTGGGGCCCACAGGTAGAAGCTATGAACTGTGGGTCTGTTCTAAAATACACTTATGACTGGATTTGTATCGAAGAAGCAGGAGCTGCTGGAGATGCTGTGGATGCATTGTGTCCCCAAGAGTTGGAAATGTGCAAGAAAGCAGGTGACAGCCAAGCCTTCCCAATGTCCCTACCTGTAAGCCTGTCTATGCAGAACTAGGACACGGCACAAGGGTTCTCTCTAGAAATAAGAGACCCCAAAGCTCTGACTCTCGAGCNGAAGGGGCAAGAAGGCTACTATCTTCTAAAACACTCTTTGGTGGCTTTGTGAGATTCTAGGCTCTTGGGGACCAACAGAGCATGTGATGCCAAACTTAAAGCCAAAAATAAGGACAAATAAATTACAGGAAGTAGTTCACTCATATTTGGAGTTCTCTGATGTGCGGTAAGAGCCAAGAAGATGTCAGTCCTAAGCACACTGTAGCAATTCTTCACCGCTCCCCAAATCCAATCTCCCAGCTGGGTTGTTTTCCTCCTCCTACAGCCTTATGTTTTTGTCATCCAGATTTCTTTCCTCCTCTGTGCCAAGTGGCCTACCTCTTTTTCTGCCTGACAACCCTTCACAGCATCTTTTCTGCCTGCACTTGNCTCTATCTGACTCAGTTTCCCCCACTGCTGTGTCTACCAGTCTATGAGACCCCTCCATGGTGCCAGGCTCATTTTGTCAGTGAAGGGATGGGTATTCAGCACAAGACACCCCGAGACCAAGTTCTCAGGGNAAAGTAGATTTATTTGCCCCAGAGGGACAAAGGGCAGGGCATAAGAGATGAAGACAGAGAGGATGAAGGAGAAGGAGAAAGGAACAGGGAAAGGGGGAAGGGATACTTGTCCCAAGAGACAAAGGACTGCCTCTGGCTAGAGAGGAGACAGATGTGACTCATAGGAAAATGGTGATTTATAAAGGTAAAGGGGGAAANCCAGTGTTAGGATGAGTGGTTTGTTTTGATTGGGAATGGTAATTAGGTGAGCCAAAGGAGGCTTTTGATTGCCAGACTTCAATACTTTGTGATAGCTGGGCCTTGGTAGTCAGTCTCAGAAGGAGAAAGTGGCCAAATAAGGGAATGGACCCTGATGGCTAGCTTAAGGAATGTGATCTAATGGTTTTTAGAAAGGCAGAGGGAATAGGGAGAGGCANGGCTTGCCAGAGTCATGTTTGCCATGCTCAGGCTGGCTAGAATCTCTTCACTAAGGATAAAGGAAGCACACAAGGGAAGTCACTGCCTTACCTTTTGGGCTCTGTGTAGCTATGCTGGTCCCAGGGATCTGTACCATGATCTCCCAACGCTTTGCAGCTGCCTAGGTATGAACAACATGTATTTTGACAGCCCAAGAGCACCAGATGTCTCCTGGAACTTGCTATACTCTTTACCTGACTTCATAGGACTGGGCACCTGAGGTCCAAGATATCCTCATAGTTGGCCAACCAGCANGACCNCTGAGGCAGAGACAAAGATCCTCTAGGATCCCCTTGTCATTCCTGGTGAAGTGATCCACTCATCTTGATTTATCTAGAAATTTCCAAATTTTTACACTGAAAATTCTGCATCCTGGGAACTGGGGCATTGTTCTCCCTCATAGTGTATATGCATACAAAGATGTTTGATGTTGCAGAAGCACAAAAGGAAAGCAAGTAAGGTTGTCCATACTGGAGCAATTTACAATCCAGGAGACTTTTCTGGAAAACTGAAGAGTTATTGTCAAGTACCTGTCCCCTTCATAAGCCCTTNCACTGTGGTTGCGTGAGGAACTAGATCAGCAGGCAGGTGCCCAGTTATCACTATATAAATACAAATCGNCAGGTCCTGACCCAGACAACTGATGTACTGGGAGATGTGCCCTGTCCTTCCATCCCTATTGCCATCTAGTCTGGACTTTTCCTCTAATGCCCTTCTTTCTCTCCCACAAACACCTGCATCCCACAAGCACAAACATCTAGAGCCAGCTACAGGATGATGTAGGCAGGCTGCCAGCACCTCCTCAACTATAGCTTCCATATCTCCCTCTTCCCAGGCCTGCCTCATAGCTTACCTGCTCTCCTTTGAAAGCTACTGAGGATTCATCTTTGCCTTTCCCAACAGCACCACCTAATGACCACAGATACACTCAGCCTTCTTCAGGACACATTACAACTGACTCTGATTGAGAGACTGCTTCATAGACTAGGTCACAGCCAACTGACCAGCCAGTCATGTGGGAATGGAGAACAAATGTTGGAGCCAAGAAAATAGGAGCTGCAATAATTTCTGCAGGACACGTGACCCTGCAGGGCCTGTTCCAGATGCTCTGTTTGATAGTTGTCACTGACCAACTTTTATTCCTTTGAATAAATGGGAGCAGAAGGAGTTGGTCTCTGGACACATTTTTGTGTAAAGCANGATTAAAAATCCTTCAAGCAAATGGCCTGGGCTGTCCTGTTTGATGGGGGCTAGATTTCTTTTCATATTTCAGTTGTCATATCCTTTTGCCCTTGAATTGCTTACTGATTGCCTAGGGTTTCTTTTCTCTGAATGAAACAAAACAGCTTTGGCTGACCAATCACTAAAGGGATGCCCNCATCCAAAAACATAGAATGAGCTTCTCAAACCTATGGCAACCCTGGCAAAGCAACAAATGGGAACTGTCATTCACACAGTTTGCTTCCACTCTCTTACCCACCTCAGAGCATGGAAGACAGAACTTCTCTACAGTACTCTGGAAGAAGGTGCCCCAAGTGGTTAGTGAAGTGACTCGACTCTTCCCAAGTCTCAGGTTTCTATGTTAACACACCCTAGCAATAAAAATATTTCAGTATGACCAATAAGCATAGGAAAATGCTCCTTAGCCCACTGTCCATCAGAGAAATAGAAATTTTAAAACCGCCGTGGAACATAGCAAACTGACTAAGATGCCTAAAATTAAAAGGCAGAATGCCAGTGTTGATGGGGCGCTGAGAGTGCAAACTGAGCAACCATTTTGGAAAATTCTTTACCAGTAATAACTGAAGCCAAATATATCCATAGCCAGTGACTTCAGAGTTCCCTCCTAGCCATGAGTCCTGGATGTGGCCACCTAAAGCTTATATAGGAGACTCATTCTAATGTTACCCCTGATAGCTAAAGATTAGAAACAATCCAAGTTCCCGCCAATGAATAAATAAATACAGCAGTGCAAATGAGTATCTAACTGCACAAAGCAATGTGGGTGGATCCCACAAACGTAAATTAAATGATCAAGAAAATAAGATTCATTTTAGAAAGTGTTAGTTGAACCATAAAAATTGCTATCTATGGGAGGCAAAGTTTTCTATATTAGCCCAGAAAATCTACCCTGATGCTTTCCCCAGTGGGAGGATCTTTTAAACTATTTTAAGCACAGTGTAGACTCATGAATCAGATCTACTGGATTTAAAACTCAGTTTTCTCAATACCTGTGATATTTTGAGTAAAATTTTAATATTTTGAGACTTGTATTTTTTGTCTATACCGTAATAATAACAATATGGCCTGCCTCTTTTATTTATTATAAGTTAATATTCATAAAATGATTAGAGAATATGTATTTGCCTTCATTGTCATTTTTGAGTACGTTCTACATATCAAGCTCTCTCCTGGACACTAGGTGTGCAGTGGTGAGCATGCAGTGGTGGGTGTGTAGTGGTGGGCAGGCAGGTATAGTCCTCTACCTAAGCACAAGCTCCAGTAGAAAAATAAATCAGTATAGCATGCATAGAAGTAAATAGTTAATTCTAAATTTTATTACATTAGAGATGGAGGAGAACCCTTTGGTACATAAAGCAAGGAATCAGTGAATTGTTCAGGTGAAGAGAAGATGGGGAAAATGTGAGCAGAGAAAAAATATTTGGGGGAAATTACACACACACACACACACACACACACACACTACAAAGATAGAATATGACTCAAAATTGTAATAGGAAGGGTTGTACACAGGACTCAGTTCCCACAAGACTTTGTCCTAAAAATAATACAAATGATTAAAGATCTTTAAGGCAGAAGACTATTATTATCTTTATATATTTAAAATATCACTCTAGTTAAAAGTATGAGAACAGATTACAGGAAGCATGCAAAAAGGACAGGAGACATTATTGCTTTACCCAAAGTTTCTAGAATAATCACTGCCTCACAGTGGCTACCGTTTGTTGAACTGAGACAGCTGGAGGAATAGGTTTGGTGACCAGGAGCTCAGTTTTTATGCGTTCCTGCCGAGATGTTTATAACACCNAAGCAAATACAGAGGGCGTTCAGAGTCAGGAACTCAGGAGAAAAGACTGAGGAATCTACACTGAGGAGCTGTGATGAAAAAGGGAGCTCCCAAATTTAAAGGTGGAAAGGTCATCTTCTGCAGAATATAGATCAAGAGAGGACTGAACACCAAGCCCCTTGAAATTCCCAACCCAGTGGGGCTGAGGAGCAGAAGAGGCCTTAGTGAAATGATGGAGAAGAAGCAGTCAGTGGCTTCTGAGAGAATTCAGGAAGAAAAGAGTGGGCAACAATCCTGATGCTGCAGAGGATCAGGAAACAAACCAGCACTGAAGCNAAATAGGTGTCCTGAGGTGGGACAGTGTCCCAGGTCAGCCACCCAGTGATGCCTCAGTTGAGTGCTACTCACACATTCTGTACATCTAAGACAGCATTTGCCGCAGTCCACCATTGGTCAGATCCTGGTACACAGTAACGGGTGAATGGATGAGCCACTGATAACCTGAGGACCTAAAAGTTTTAATAACTTGATCAAGATTAACCAGTTAGTCGCTCTGCTTTCTGCTGTCATTTAAAAGGGGAGCTCTCAGCCTGCTGCTGCCATCACCAAGCTGCCTGTTACCATACTTCCCCACTACTGTAGTGATGGACCTTTATCCCTCTGGAACTATAAGCCCAAATAAACCTCTCATTTTATTAAAGAAAACTATCCAGCCAGTAAGAGTCATTGTCGGCACTGGAACCCAGACCTTCAGACTCTAAGGTTCATATTCTTGATCTAAAAATATGGCCGTTAGCCAGGTAAAAGACCCCTGGTGACACACTTTCACTCAGGCTTAGTGTAGCATTTTGAAGACTATTCTATCTACTTCCAAAACAGAATCTGATGCTTAAGCGTCTGTTCAAGTACCTGTATTAGGAATGATAGGTACTCCTGCAGAGCACCTAATCAGAGCATAATGCACCTTTGGGTAACTCTTTCTGCCACATGAATGTATGTTTTCAGTTACATCTGAGATCATGTCTCAGTCAGGCAAAATTTAAGTCTGACAACTCATGCTCTAAGTACCAAGTCAAATGGGAGCTTAGTATTTGTAGCTGTGAGTCTGGGCTCATATTGGAGTGTGAGTCAAGATAACAGAGATAATGAGTTTATTTTGTGGTCATGATATGATGATGATGTTGATGATGATGAAAGAACATTGGAGGTGTGGTATTTGAATGAGAATGTGCCCCATAGCCTCATGTATTTGAACACAGTCCTTCAGTTGGTGGTGCTGTTTGGGGAGGTTTAGCTGTAGCCTTGTTGGAAGAAGGACATCACAAGGTAGACTTTGAGAGTTTAAGGACTCACATCATTCTGCTTGTGGTTCAAAATGTAAGTTCTCAGCTTGTTGCTTCTGCTGCCATGCCTCCCTACCATGATGGTAACAGACTCTTATCCCACTGAAATCATAAGCCCAAACAAACCCTTCCTTCTATAAGTTGATATAGTCATGGTGTTTTGTTGCAGCAATAGAAAAGTAACTAAAACAGGAGATAAAAATGAATATTCTCATACATGAATCTGCTGGCAGAACTTCATTGATCACATTATCTTTGGTTAATAGTAGCAGAGCAACATACTATCTATAGCTTAATTAATGTATTCTTGTTCATTTAATAATAATCTTTACATGGTATGAATAAAGACAAAAATGGCAGAAATCTCCATGGTTCTAGCTTGGACTACTAGGTGAATTCTGGAGCACTTTCAGACTGGTGAATACTAGGAACTCAGCGATATTTGGATCAGAAATATGTGTATATATACTGGAGAGTTGCTATCACAAAAAATATTAAAGACAAGAGAGAGGCTAAGAACACCAAAGTCAAGGAAAAGGGGGCCCTAATAAGCCCAGGCTACTGCAGGATCTCAGAGTTGAATAACAGAGTAGAACATATACAAGAAACACAACGTGAAGAGAGATAAGAGGATGGGGAGAGAAGATAGGAGTTCGAAAAGGAAGTGGGGATCAACAGATGCAAGCAATTCTAATAGGACATTAAATGCAGCATGACCAGAAAAGTTTAAGTGGTGGCTCAAGCAATAGACTGGAATGTAATGAGTTAAAGGTCTACAGAGAGGGGCTGAGGGAGTTTCTGGATTCACCATGTCTGGTTTGCTACTCAGAGACAATCCGGACCAGATCCATCCAAGAACATAAGAGACTGTAATGAAACATGTCTTGCTACAGAAGCTTGGGTGTGGGAAGGCTGGTGGGAAAAAGCATGGTTGAACACATGCTTCCCAACACCAGCAGAGAAGCCAATGCTGAAGGCCAGACTTCCATTTATAAGGCTTCCATGGGTGGACCTGGACTACTCATATGAACACCATGCCCCAGTTACAAAAGTCGCCACACCTGAGCCTTTAATACCACAGAAGCTGAATCAGGTACAAATGTTTGAATCAAATCCAAATGGCAAATGCTCTTTAGGCCAGGTAGGATTCCATATGTGGCTGCTCCTCACAGTTCATTGAACTCAAATCTACCTCTTTGTTTCTACTGTGTTCTCCTGGGAAAGGAAGCAACTCTTTGGTATTACCCTGGAGAATTTCACACACATGATGCTTGCCCACAACATTCTTCCATACCATGTGCCACAGGTGTGTACATGTGCACACAGAACCAGTGCAATGACTCTGGACACTGAGACCAAGTCTCCCTCATCCTCCACCAATCAAGCCAAGAGTGTAGACTGTGCTGACCACAGGTTTTTGTCTGTGTTGAATCAAGCCCCTGTCTGATGACTAAATGATTACCATCAGGGAACTCTCTCCAAAGCAGGAAAATGGACATAACTAACCTCAGGGAGTTTCCAAGATGAAGAGGAAGGTGTCCCTACCTTCTTCAGGATGGTGAGACACAAAACTCTCCCTAAGGTCCCACTGGAGCAGCAAGGAAAAGTTCCAGCCACAGAAAATCTTCCAAATGCTAATACCTACAGAAAGTTTGATATCTATCCCATACATATTCAACCTCACTCATTTCAAGCCCTATTTTTTTTAATTGCATAAAACATCATTTAAGAAAAACTGGCTCAGTAATCTATACTTAGGTTAAACTCAGTCCTCAAAGGGCAAGTGTATTTTTCTATTTATGTATTGACTGCTCAGCCAGAGCTAAAAACAGGATCAAAACATTGACTCTGGACTCTCGTGCTTAAATCATTGCCGCTTAACTTAGCTATTGCCAAAACTATTGCCCAAATTTATCTTGACCCAATTTCTGATGAAGAAATTTGAAGCTCAGTGGTAGAGCAGAGAAAAAAAAAAAGCTAAGGATGTGCCAGGATCTGGAATGTGGGCCTATCCCATGTTCACACAGCCCTGGAAAATACCTAATAAGATCACTACCCTTCCCACCCCTGTCCCCAGGTCTCCAGACCCCAGGTAACATGCCTGAGAAGTGGCTCAATGGAGCTGACTCGTGAAAAGGGCTGAAAGATGATGGTAGTTTCATAAAGTGCTTTTAAAGGTTATAAGAAAGGATCAGGTATGTAGCAACAAGGAGAACCAGCTACTGCCAACACTTCTGCTAGACTCTCCNGCTGACAGATCCCCTCAGTGAGCACAGGCCCTGATGTTGCTAAAGACAAAGGTAGGTGAATATCCCTAACTATTCTGTCCACAGCTTCAAGTTGTTAGACTCTACTTCAAGGTCCTATGAAATCACACCATTAGTCCCTTCTGATTGTCATCTGTGTGCCAGCTCCAAGATTAAAGCTGAATATTAAAAGCCATTGAATCACTTGTCTGTAAAGTATGGAGTTGTAGTACATATCTTTAAGTCTCATTTTGTTTCTGACATCTAGTGGCTCTAAAAAGAAATACCAGGAACACCAGGATGAGAAACCACTATATACATCTATGAAACAACAATGGAGACTACCCCAGGCATCCAAAAGGAGATCCAATCTCCAGCTCACACTACAGACTGATGTTGAGTCCTTGAACATAAAGAATGTTGGCAGCTTAATCCAGAGGTGATTACTCACCAAACTGGTATGATGCATCCAATCATCTATCCATTCACTCAATAAGCATGTAATGGAATCCTTTGCTTGGGATTCAGCCAGGTCCTAGAAGTTCAGGAAATAATAACACAATTCTGCTGTCCTTATGGGCAATAAAGTTCACTAGGAGAGGAAAATGTAGAATCAGAAAAAAATAATTACAATATGCTAAAGGAAATAAATGTTGGAAGAATGTTTACTCCTTAAAAGGCAGCATCTACTTAGTTTTTGATTCGTGATAATATAAAGTTTGTGCTTTTGGGGTTCTTGATTTATAAATGAAAATTTTCATTTTTCAAATGAAAAATTGAAATGTTAAAGTATAAACTCCGAAATATTTTCTGCTTTATAAAATTTATAACATCAAAAATTTAGAAAAATACTCCAAGCCAAAAAGTACAACTTCAATCCTTTAGTTGGTGGAACTAAACCAAATGTTCGGAAGCATGGTAGTGTTTTCACTTGAAATGCCTTTGACTGGTTGACAGAAATGGAAGACAAATGATGTAATTTCATAAGGGATGCAGATAGGGTCCCAAGAGACCAGGTCCTACCCTCCACTGATCATTCAGGAAAGTATTTATCTTTGAAATATCTGCCCGGAAACTCAGTTAACTGAGCTCCATGATGCATTGTTTTACAAGGAGACTGGCAGTGGAGATGACACCCTGGAGATCATTTGCATCTCCTTCAGAGCAAAGGGGCGTTGAGACAAATCAATCAGCTCAGAGACACAGAGCCTTGCTGAAGAGTTTGTTTGTTTGCTTGCTTGCTTTTTGTCTTGTTTGTTTTCAGTAACTTAGCAACCTTTTTGTTTTTAGGACACAACTATCTACTTGTGCTGTAGGTCCGAAGACTCAGCCAAGGACGTATGTAAAGTTCATAACTTCCTAGTGAAAACCCAGCCTTTTCTGTGGGTGGCCCCAAAGCCTAGCTCCACTCACAGCCTTCCATCTTAATTAGAGCACCGGTCTGACTTCTTTATTTTCATGTTCGGTCACCAACCCAGCTACCAGCTCAGCAAATCATCTCAGTAAGTGTGAATATAGTCAACAGTGTTGCAGGTACATGTCTTAGAGGGTAACTTCTGATCCACAGAAGCTAAAGGGCTCAGCCAAAAAAAGAGTGGTTACCACACTAGTATTTTTGTGCACCTGTGGTATGCTATCTCATCCAAGCCACACAACAGCTGCCTCATCTTCGTTTTTTAAACCAGAACATCACATACATTTATTTAAGATGTAATATCAGTGTTAAAATTGGCAAGTTTAAGTCTAAACTACACCAAGCAAATGTAGCTATTTAAGTACCTTTAAAGTTATTCCCTCCAAAAACTGGGAGTTTTTCTTCGCCACCACCACACACCTCACGTGATACACTATACAGCATATACTACACACCACACAGCATACACTATACAGCATATACTACACACCACACAGCATACACTATACAGCATATACTACACACCACACAGCATACACTA